>JAUCMS010000025.1:3657694-3670705 GCA_032357445.1 Enteromius radiatus
CCTACATCTTGGATGCCCTGGGGGTAAGCAAATAAACATCACATTTTCATTTTTGGGTGAACTATCCCTTTAAGAACAGGCTTGGTAGGTTAACAGTGGTAAGGTGTAAGGGATGGGTCAACAGTGTAATTAAGTGCATTGTACAAAATGATTCATTTAAATATAAAGTGGCACCATAATATGTATTTGCATATGTATTTGAATATTTACAAAGAGATCATTGTAAACATTCACTATTGTGCTCCACATTATTCCACAAATGTAGTCCATAAAGCTTTTCATTTTCATTCATGAACAGTTTCCCAGAAGACAGGACAAATACGCACGGCAAACATTCAGGGCAAAGTCACTTCATGAACCGCATCCTAATTCAGTCTTCTACAAATGTGTAAGTTTGTTCTGGGATTCTGCTCTTATTTGCAAGAGCAGACAGGGAATCATTAGGAAATGTCACAAGCAGTTGTTTGATCTGGCATACGTCCTTTCTTAACCGTTATGACAGAGCCTCCAACAGAAGAGGCAAAAACACAGTTGGCAGATGTGACATTCCCTAGCGTTGAAAGATTTTGAGTCAGCTGATCTGAGATTAACAGACACAGATCATTCCATAAAATCTGACTACCCAGTAGCACGGTATTTATTTGTGGCAGGGACACGCTTATTTAGTTATTTTCGTAAGTCCAACACATTTCTTAAACTAAGATGCATCCAATTTAAATGCTTCGAACGTCCGGCCCCGGCGAATCAGCTCAGCCAGTTGTGGAAGGAACGCCATCTCCTATTGGGTCAGTCGATCTGTCACGAGTGAGACGCGGGAAGGCGTGCAGATCCATAAGCAAACGTTTAATTCACACACACAGAGCAAACACAATGTAGAAACGGGCAGAGTCAACAATGGCAAACGGGGATATCAGAGACAACGACAAGAGAATAATCCAAAGTTTGTGGCGTGAGTCAGGCGATGAGGCAAACAGAGTCCAGGGGGCGAGGCTAGAGCAAGAGTCCAGGGGCAGGCTTAGGTCAAGATCCAGGAAGGCAGAGAAACATGGAGAAATCACAGAGAACACGGGAAACCACAGAGGGCTTGACAACTGGGAAAAACACACGGTGCATCCAACATTGACGAGCGACTAACACAAAGACATCCGGGGTATTTATACACGCAGGACTGGGCGGAGACAACAATGAAACACCATGACAACCAGTGTTCATGAGTTCATGGGGATAAGTCCGGGCATGCAGACAGAGGTAAACGCTGGAGTGCCATCCAGAGGCATGACCTGGCACCTCCAGCTGATCATGACATTTCCGTACTATGACATTTTTTAAAACCGGATTAGAAGACTTTGTGAATGTTGTACTCTTCCAAAAATGGCATTAATTGACAATAAACAATCTTCTCGAAAAATTTTGAAATAAAGGGCAATTTAGAAATCGAATTTTTTAATCACCGGTTGTACCACCGCATATTTAAGATGGCCAGGGACTACACCTGTGCACAGGCTACTGTTTATCACTGCTGTAACAGAGGGTCCTATAGTAGGGAAAACTTCCTTAAATAATTTAGGAGGAACAGCGTCTATAGAAGTACCAGAGGGTTTCAAATGATCAACAATGTCCTGTACAAAAGACAATGACACAGGCTCAAAATGGTCAAAAAGAGCCATGCAGGAGATATTGAAGCCCTCGTAGAAGACACCTTCTCAATAAAGAGCTCAAGAAAGCTTTCACAAACAGAAGGTGACTCCTCCATACAAATTATGAGGGTCTTAAATTAAAGATGAAGATTATGAGTATTATTTAAAATGATAGCGGACAAATGCTTCCTTTTAGCCTCTTTAACAATTGTCTGATACTGTAATTGTTGACCATGAACATATGCAATATAGTCTTAAGACAGGATTTCAATATTTTTTTTTTTTTATTGAGTAATGGTAGTGATAGTCCATAACGAATGCAGATCCTAAACACACACTGATATACATCAGTATTTAATTACAGATCTTTTCAGTTTCAGTGCAAAATGCCACACGAACATAGTTCCAGAGGTGTTAGTCTACGAAGTGTATCTCTCTCTCTCTCTCTCTCTCTATATAGAGTTAATGTTAACTTTCTTATCTGTCAGACAGTCATATACATAAATTCCCTGTCTTATTCCCCTCCCAGTGGAGATCAAAACCACAGACAAAACAAAAATATGTATATAGAGAGATCACAAAGAACATAAAATAATATATGATATTGAAATCATTTATGTCAGTTAGAAGGGGTTTTATATGTGTAAGATCCCAAAGCCTGCCCCAAAGGCAGTCAATTCTTAAGAGGTTTCATATACATACTGTGTATACAACTACTCAACAGTTTGGAGTCATTATGATTTTGTTCAGAAAGGATGCATTAAAATGTTGAAAAAAAAATAAGATTGAGAGTTAAATCATCTGATTAGAATTATTTCTGAAGGATCATCAGACATTGAAGACTGGAGTAATGATGCTGAGAAAACAGCTATTAAAATGTTTACATTTCAAAACAGAAAACAATATTGTAATACTTCACAATATTACCGTTTTTACTGTATTTTTGATCTAATAAGCCTTTGTGAGCAGAAGCGATACTATAATGCAATAATTCGTTTGGTTACACTTTTACAACTATAACAAGCAAGTGTATTAACTATAACTTTTCCATCAATAAATTAATAAATGATTATCTAGTAAGGTAGTTGTTAAGTTTAGGTATTGTGTGGGGTTAGGGATGCAGAATAAGGCATTAATAAGTGCTTAATTAACACTAAAAAATGGCTAATATTCTAGTAATATGCATGCTAGAAAGCAACTAATACGTGTAACTGTAAAATAAAGTGTTACCATTAGTTTTTCTCCTCTTATTTGATTGGTCAAAATGTGGTGACACTTCAATTTTGGGACCAATTATCACTATTAACTAGTTAACTAGCAATTACTATCTTTATTAAAGCACACATTTGTACCTTATTCTGCATGATCATATTTTACATGCTATCCTTAAATCTAACCACTACCTTACTATCTATTAATAGGCAGCAAAGTACAAGTGTATGATTACCAGACACAGTTAGCTAATATTAAGAATCGTTCTGTAAATTAAAATGGCTTTCCAAGAGTGCAGATATTTAGTATAACTGCACTGAGACGTCTGGCACTGTGTCTTCCAGACCAGATTACTCGGTGTTGCATCTGAAGGAGGTTTCTGATTCTGCCTGGAGCAAGTTTTCAAAATAAACAAAGCATTTGTGTTTCTTTGGCTCCAGGAACGCTCAAAGCAGCGCTTCCTTCATCAGTCAAGAGGGAGCAGGAAATTGAAAACCCGGAGCTGGAGCAAAGGTGGAGTGATAAAGCGGGAAGGAGAAATTACTGCCACTCTTCCACTCAAAATTCTGTTCCAGTTTTCAGGTTGTTTGTTGAAGTTTGAAGGGTTAGTTCACCTCCAAGAACTCGAACGTGATGTCGTTCCAAAATTGTATGTCTTTTTTCAAAAATACGAATGTTATTTAGAACAATGCGCTTTTTTGTCCATACAGTGGAAGTGAAAACATTTGGACACAGTTTTTGCAAATATTTTCGGCCACTTTCCTCAGCCCCAGAAGCAACAAAGCCCAGCGTTGCATCTTCTCAAATGCAAGCAGAAAGGTAGCACGAAATCTGTCGGTGCCGCGAGATGACATCATATGCAAGCCACGTACCCATGACGCCAGCACGGCATTCCCTTTCACTTCTCCTCAGTCTCGTAATGTATTTCACGCACCCTCTCACCCATTTTAGGTTAATTGATTCATTTAGTCTTTATTTTCACTTTCACCAACAGTTCCTGTTTTATTTACTGACTGAAACTGTTTTACTATCTTCTATCCCATCCCAGCCTTAGAGGCAACCCCATTGCTACCCCTCCCCCACGCCCCTACAGAGGTCCTATTATCCTGCTTTAAAAAACAAAAAAAAAGCCTCCATAGAGTTAGCCACCATACCACATATCTTTACATTGTTTTGCTTGCTTTGCTTTTCCAATCCACTAATCTGCATCTCTGTCTCTACCAGCAGGTCGTTGGACGATCCGGCTCCCAGTTCCTCCGTTCCTAGCTCATCCCAATAAAAAAAAAAAAACTTTCCAAAACCAAGGAGCGCGCAAACTAGATATTTCCCTTCGCCGTCCCATCCAGCATCCTCTTATTGTGCTTTTTTGGGGGGCTTGCATCCGAGCTCTAGCCCTAGCTAGGGTTCAAGCCTCTAGGGTTCGGCGTCCGCCGTCCTCTCGGCTCGCCCCCCCGGACAGCATGCCAAATCTGCTAAACTTTACCCTTCTTGATTATGAGGAAGCGCAAACTCTTGAAGAGGCACACATGTGAAGTCAGAATTATGAGGAGAAAGGACACGAATGATGACTTTTTTGGGGTGTAATGGAAAATAAATTTAACAAGCAGTTATATTTTGAAAAGAGTAACAAGCAATAAATATACATATATATATATATATATATATATATAAAGCAGTAACATATCCAACAAACCCCTTTAAATGTTGAAATTGGCTTATGTTCCAAGGAGAGATAATTATCATACATATAGAGAGAGGAATTCTCCTGTAAGTTCTTAAAAAAAAGAGAAAAACTCTTGAATAACAAGCAGATAAGATCTGAAAAGCTTCGTCCAAGTGTGTGCTACCATGAAACTGAAAGAATCTGCGAATCAGCTGTATTAAACCTAATAAATCTTTGGAAATTCTATTTTGCTACAGTAGTGAGCCTTGGCTCTTCTCCATTGTTCTCCCAGACTACGTTAAGTTTGGTTGCATGGAGCCTACAGCTCATGGGCCACTTTAAAACTTAATTCACTCTGTGCTAGCCTTCCATCACCCTCTTCTAATAACCACAACGATCGCAGACAATGTGACATCTCCCTGGACAGACGAAGAGATAATATTCTTTCCCCAGCCTTCAGGGAGAAGTCAGTAGCTGAGATTGAGTCGAATGCTCTCCTGTTGGCAGGCCATAGCTCATGAAAAACTGGCACATTGGGATGGGAGAGACACGAGAGGACTTGGAGCTAAACGTGGAGCAGACTGCGTCCCAGACAGCTGCGGAGGTTCCTGAGACAGTCGTGATAAAGGCTTCAAAACTCCTGCAAGGATTTTACTGCCGGGTAACAAAGTCTGAGGGTGATCTGGATTCAGAAGCTTAACAGAGGATTAGACGGCATTCTTTGAGGCTGTGTTTTTATTTAAAAGAAGGACTGTGGCCATCCGTATAAGCCCTTGTCATTCTTTCAGGGGAAAAAAAAAAAAGCTCTTGATATTTTTACAAAAGCAAAATTGCTTATTTATGCTCATGTCTTTATTATATAGAGTACGCTATATAAGACTTATGGCCATGGGTCCAACATGTCCTCCATCGTATAGGTAGTTTCTACAATAGCAGTGAACTACGACCCATCAGAGCGTATGCAACAATTGCGCCCCTATCGGCAACAGAACATTTGCATATTAATGTTTTGTACTATTTTATTGGCCACGTGATTCAGGGTTTTTACTCCACTGTGTGCCTTTAAGGCAGTGCTTCTCAAACCGGTCCTGGACGACCCCCTGTCCTGCACATTTTGTATGTCTCCCTAATCAAACACACCCAGTTTATTTCTTGCAGTCTCTACTAACGAGCTGATAAGTGAAATCAGGTGTCTTAGATAAGAGAAATATACAAAATGTGCAGGGTAGGGGGTCCTCCAGGACAGATTTGAGTAGCACTGCTTTAAGGCACATTAAGTATGGACTAAAGAAATTCCCCCAAATGTTGTCCCAACTATATTTATAAAGATTAATACTGCTGAAATGTTAAGGGTTTTAGAGTTCCCAGCATGCACTGCAGAATTAATAAATGATGTGGTTGCTGTTATAGGACTGTTGTTTTGTCATTTGCTGAATTGTATTTATTATTATTATTAATGTTTGGCTAAATGATTGTGCCTCCAGAAACATGGCTACCTGACTGAACAATTTATCATGATACTAACTGAAAATCAGTTGAACAAGAACTTTGTAACTGAATAAAGTATTTAATTGTCTAAATTAGGCATTTTGCCATTAGATCACAAATCAAAGAAATTGACCAAACAAAATAATGTTACTTGACCATATTATGTGCATTGCTTAATTGGATTTCTTTTCATTTTCCAAAAATTTAAAATGTTCGAAAATCTTTTATTTATTTATTTATTTTTTCATGTTATCATGTTTTTATTGTGCTAATTAGCTGTATTTTCTTACCTAGTCAAAATAACCCAACTGCAGTTTGAGATTAATTTGAATGCACTATGAAAACAACATGATTACTGAGAATTGTTAATATATATGCTACAAACCAAGAGAACAAGCAAACAGGCTCAGTCACTAAATTCATAACTTCAGCGAATGCTACAACATAAAAGAAAAAAGAAAGTAATTAGAACATTTAAATGCAATGGATGAAAAAAATGACAAAAATGGCATGCTGTGACTGACAATTGTAATCTCAAATATGTTTCTATTAACTGAGCAGCCCTAATACAAAGTCAGTATAAAGCGAGTGGGTTACAGTTTTTACATCTAAATGAGTGTGTGGCAGACTATTGGATTAGACAGGCACTGCTGGATGTGTTTACAGTGTGCTGCTTTTGACAAATGACACGGCTTCTCCAGCCTGCTGTACTGCACCAATCAAATTATCCCAAGGTGACATGCTGAAAGGCCAATATCTTCGTCTTCATCAGTGCAGAAGACTTTTTGGATGTAGATATTCAACATTTATAAATTCTTTCTGCACTTCAGGATTAAAGCCAACTTAGAAATGTCCTAAACAATGCAATGAGTCCCCACCTAACCTTTAGTTTAGTTATAATGAAGAAAACAGACCAGCACATATTTATGTGGCACCCATATGAACAGGCTATAGCAGTATTAACACTGTTACAGCATCGTAACAGCAAGTAGAGTTTCAATGCTGAGTCAATATTCATAGTGCTGAACATCAGATGCAAAATTCACTTTGCATGTTTTGGAAGTGTGTTTACACATTTTTTATGAATCTTTGCAAATCGCTTTTCCTAATAATGTGCTAGATAGCCAGTTTAATGGCTTACTGCTAGTTTACAGTCTGCTCAGAGGAGAGGGGCGGAGTTAACAGAGCACATTAGCATTTAAAGCAACATGGACTAGAATGGCTTGCTGATTTTGTCAGGGTAAAGAAGGTCGTTTTTACACTACCACTTAGAAATTAAAGTATGTTACAAACTTTTCATTAAGACCATAAAGAATCGTATCAAGTTGTGGAAAATAGGCATACCATGATACATGGATAAAAGATAGCATAATACTAATTACTGTCTACTATTTTTTGTAGTTGAGATTTTATATACTGACATAATTAGAAAACCACGAAGGACACTTACTGTATTTAAAACTCAAAAGAAGCTTCTTTTTATAAACCTTTCAGATAGATTCAAGTTACTGTAAAAAGTCAAGCACATCATTATAAGCATGTCTTTATAATTAGCTATTTTTCTGTGTATTCAGCTACTGTAAATGTAGTAATGTGATCTTTTTTCAGCAGGTTAGCGTATGTGTTTTCCTCAGATATAAGTAGTTAAGTGTCTCTGGCAGGCCTGAGGATGGCCCGGACCTGCACTTAGAGGTGCACACCCTGAGGGTGTTAATAAAACACCTCAACACTGCTAGAAGCACCACGATCAGCTGAATCAGCACACTGTCAGCATCATAAACAACCCATTCCGGCCCGTAAAGATGCCATCTCAGGCTGCTGAACTCACCCACCACCACAGCATCTTTCCACTCCTCTCCTTTCTTTATTTAATGGAGGCAACCAAGCAAAAATGCAGTGAGATACATTAAAGACCAAATAACTGAGCCATATGTTGTGTTATAGCTTGAAGCTATAATGAGAATATTGACCTGTAAAAGATTGACTTTGTAAAGCTCCCTGTTGTCACGTCCGTTTTCGATCATTTCCCCATTCTACTCCCATGTGACTTCCTCTCAGCTGTGAAACCCAAAATAAGAAGGTCTGAAGAATGTTCATGCTGCTCTTTTTTTATGCAGTGAAAGTGGATCGTGACCAAAAGTGGTTAAGCTCTAAAGAAGGGGAACAAACTTTAAAATTTAAGATTGGACATTCAGCAGCAAAGAGGTCATTTTGATTATTTATACTTTCACAACATTTTATTTAAAGCACAAGAAAACAGAAAATAGATACAGTACCTGGGTTCCAAATAAACAAATATATGCCTGAATGAATGATCCAGTCAATTTGAGCCAGTGAATGACACATTTACTTTCACATGCAATAAGGATAGCTTTGTTTGTTTGTCTGTTTTTGTTTTCACATAATGCTAGCATTTTTATAGCATGTTTTAGGAGTGGACTGTGCATAGATAGATAGATAGATCCTTCAAGCCTCTAACAATCTTACACTGTTATATTTGTGTTAGAGCAGCCTCTATTAATGTGTTTGGTGAAGCGCTTATAGGCTTTGAGTGATATTTCTGAAGCGTTCAGCGAACAGTACAAGAACAAAGCTTAGGACCTCATCCGTCAACTCTCAGCCACTGCTCCATTACAATGTTTAATTAAGGTCATTAATCCTGCTTATTTCTCATTCATTACATTACATACCCAGCCTAAACTCGCTGCAGGCACACACAGTTGTCTAGAGCAACATCCCGGTTAATTACAGCCAGCACTGTTTCATTATACCAAAAAATGTTGTAGATGAAGTCTTGGACATCACAGGAACTCCTTGAGGTACCCTTGTGGCTCTGCGTTGAAATGTGCTAATTGCTAACAGGGTTGCGGAAAAAGAGAGCTTTATTCTGCCGAGAGCTCCTGGGTTGGCTTTATGTATGCGAGTGGCAGCATTTGCAGACGTCACTGCAGGGTCTTGTGTGCCGCTCAGCCTGGCCTCAGTATGTAAAGGCTTCTCTAATTATTGATCAAAAGTCTGTCTCCAAGCCTGCAGCCGCTTGATAAGTCTTCATGACGTTTGCAGGGTTTGAGTCAAGTATTCTGTGGCAACACCTCAGAGACCTTCAGTCAAAAGAAGAATAAATGATGGATATTTCAATTGTGCCTTTGTTAAATTGTTCTTTTGTTAAGTCTTTGACGCGGAGATTGCTTATTTTCGCTTGGAAATGTATGATTCATATATTAAAATGTCTGTCAGTGGTTAATCAAACCAGGGTCAGAGTGACTAAATGTGTCCTTAATGGCGCATTTCAAAAACTAAACTAAAGCATGGTTTAGAAAAAAGTTTTAAAGTACCATTCAGCCTGGTATCACATATACAGGTATTTAGTAGTGCTGTCAAATGAATAAATATATATAAATATAAATATATAAATATTATAAATTAAATTATATATATTATATATATATAAATTATATATACAGTACATGTGTGTTTGTTCTGGGTATATTTATTATTAATTTATTATATAAATACACACACACACACACACACACACATACAGCATATATATATATATATATATTGAACATATTTACATGCA
Organism: Enteromius radiatus; assembly: GCA_032357445.1. Lineage (NCBI taxonomy): Eukaryota > Metazoa > Chordata > Actinopteri > Cypriniformes > Cyprinidae > Enteromius > Enteromius radiatus. Next base: position 3,667,278 of record JAUCMS010000025.1, read on the forward strand.
TTTATGTGTATACATTTATAGTAATATAAATTATAAACGATATACTATATAAATATATTTATAACATTTTATATATGCACTCACCGGCCACTTTATTAGGCACACCAGTCCAACTGCTCGTTGATACAAATTACTGATCAGCCAATCACATGGTGGCAACTCAATGCATTTACGCATGTCGACATGGTCAAGAGCAAGCGCTGCAATTCAAACCGAGCTTCAGAACGGGGAAGAAAGGTGATTTAAGTGACTTTGAACGTGGCATGGTTGTTGGTGCCAAATGGGCCGGTCTAAGTATTTCAGAAACTGCTGATCTTCTGGGATTGTCACACACAACCATCTCTAGGGTTTACAGAGAATGGTCTGAAAAAGGGAAAACATCCAGTGAGCAGCAGTTCAGTGGGCGGAAATGCCTTGTTGATGGCAGAGGTCAGAGGAGAATGGCCAGAGTGGTTCGAGCTGATAGAAAGGTAACAGTAACTCAAATAACCACTCGTTACAACCAAGGTATGCAGAAGAGCATCTCTGAACGCACAACACATCGAACCTGGAGGCAGATGGGCTACAGCAGCAGAAGACCACACCGGATGCCGCACCTGTCAGCTAAGAACAGGAAATTGAGGCTACAATTTCGGAGGGTACGGATAGAATTTGGCATTGACAAAATGAAAGCATGGATCCATCCTGCCTTGTATCAACAGTTCAGGCTGGTGGTGGCAACCTGATCTCACGGCAATTCGTACATATTTTACGAGGTAGCTATTTCGTATGAATTTGTACAACCTCACTCGTATGAATTCATACGATTTACTCTAAATCGTACATATTTTACGAGATGCCAATTCGTATGAATTTGTACGAATGACCTAAACATAACCCCGCCCCTAAAACTACCCATCAGGTTGTTTTAGACAAATCGTACGAAATTGTACGAGTGAGGTTGTACGAATTGGCACAAATTTGACACCTCGTACGAATATGTACGAATTGCTCGTGAGATTGTGTTGGTGGTGGTGTAATGGTGTGGGGGACATTTTCGTGGGATACTTTGGGCCCTACTAAATGATCAGCGTTGAAACCCCACAGACTACCTGAGTATTGTTTCTGACCACGTCCATCCCTTTATGACCACAGTATTCCCATTTTCTGTTGGCTACTTCCAGCAGGATAATGTACCATAAAGCTTGAATAATCCCATACTGGTTTCTTGAACATGACACGAGTTCACTGTACTCAAATGGCCTCCAAAGTCACCAGATCTCAATCCAATAGTAAAATAAGTAAAATCTACTCATCTAAGTTAAGTACCGTATATTTAACACATAAGAGCAAGAAAAAAAGAAAGAAAAAAGTACTTGGGCAAGTAATAGCTAAAGAATTTTTTACTTAGAGCTAACTTGGCAATACTTTGAAGAGTACTTTAAAGAGTATGTTCCTTAATACATTAAGTCAATTATACAATAGCTATTACATAGAGACTACATCTGCAGACAAACAGACCTCAATACTAAAAAAAAAGGTCTGCATCCTAAACAGAACACTTGCGAATGACATCTGTTTAGTTTTATCTTCCAGTTAAAAAGTTTTTCTCCAAAAACAAAAGCCCATTAAAACTTCCAGAACAAAGCTTGATCACAAACCAAAACCCAGCTTTGACTTTGGAAAATCTCCTGTACCCAGTGAGTGAAAAAAGACAATAATTGGAAGATTAAACTTCATACCAGAAGTGCTTGCACAGCATGACTTTGATTTTGGTCGCACTGACAAAATTAAACATTGCATAAACCTCAAAGATGAAACACAGTTTAAGCATAGAGACCCTCATGACATAGATGCTGTGTGTTACCATCTCCAGCAACTTCTAGATGTGGAAGTCATCCATGAATCTCCTTATCGTTTGTGGCCATTAGAATAAGAATTGTGTGTCGATTACAGGGAACTGAACCTCCAGGTTATAAAGGACTCCTCTGCCCTGGAAGACTCTTTTTTTCTGACTGAGTCCAGATGGTTCTCAGTGCTGGATCTCAAATCTGTGATTTATCAAATTGAAATGGAGAAAGCAGACAAACATAAAACTGCCCTTGTTTGCCCACTAGGATTCTTCGAGTTCAGTAGAATGCCTCAGAGGATCACAAATGCTCCGAGTACATCCCAGAGGCTCATGAAGCAATCTAAATGAGAGCTACGCTTGATGTAAGCCCTAATCTTTCTGGGTTATTTTATGGTTTTCTCCCAACAGTCTGATATGAGTACTAACTAACTAAAAGAGTATGGCATGAAGCTCTGAAGTTATTTTAGAAATAGTTTCAGAGAAGAAAGCAGCCACAAAAACCTGGCCAAAACCCACTTTAAAAGTGTTTAGAATATTTTTTGAATTTTGTGGCTAAAAGATTACTCAAAGTATATTAAATCACTCAACAAACTCCCTGCTGTACACTCAACATTGAGAAAGTGAAAGTTCAGGGACTATATTTAACCTCTGGTATCCTGCATACATTTTATATCTGTCCTTTCGAGTCTAGAACTGGTCCAGTTTATGTTTATCTTCTCATAATACCTAAAGTCCTAAGATGCAGAAGCTACTGATGTCATCTAAATAATTAACTCATCCCTCTCCATTTCCACATTTTCTTTTACTGTTTAAACCAGGTGTGCCCAATCCTGCTCCTAGCGATCGACTGTTCTGAAAAGGATCGCTTGAAAATTAAAGGCAGGTGTGTTTAATTACAGTTGGAGCTGAACATTTCAGCACAGTCGATCGCCAAGAGCAGGATTGGGCACACCTGGTTTAAACTGTCCACACTAAATGGAAAACATTAATTAATTCCTGGATAAGCAGCTCCTCATACAGTGAGTGAGATGCAACCCAAATCGAGAACTGTTTGATTCTGAAAGCTCTTCTTTCTTCTAAAGTCAAAGATCAAATTTTCTGTGACAAATGACGTATCTTGCAGAGCAGTTATCTGTTTATAATACTTCAGCTGAGAGAATGATCTTGCCATCTGACTGTAACCTTGGATTTCTCCTCGGCCTTGAGTCGCTGAGAGCTTTCAAGCGCTCTACTCTGTACTTTGTATTCACTGCATGCATTCATTGAGCTCAGAGGAGATTCAGAGGATAATGCCGGTCATTTTCTGGCTGAGAGTGAGAATGCTTTAACAGAAGGGAACACCATTCTCTAAAAATAATCTCTGTATACTGTCTTAAAGGCCAAAGATTGTAAAAGAGATAAATAGCAATATGGTTTCAATATGGCAAATATAGGTACAAAAGATACACTTTTGTACCTATAAGGTTAATATGTGTACACTTTAAGTAATATATACTGTAGGTACAAAGGTACCGCCCCAGTCATGGCTGGACTGGCCATAGGGCATACCGGGCATTTGCCCGGTGGGCCGATGGTGATTTTCGTCTTTTGTGGGCCG
>JAUCMS010000025.1:3760195-3775770 GCA_032357445.1 Enteromius radiatus
TAAAGCTCATAGGCAATTGGTCTCTCTGGCGAGTTCCCATATGTAACGTCGAAGTGATTCGACTGAAAGGGTAACATCAAATTCAAACTAAATTTTAAATGCAATGCAGGGAATTCTGAGAAAGTCAGTTTACCGTGTTTCCCTGTACATTTTACAGGAATTTACCATTAACCATTTAACAGGTTTTTACCGTAGCATTTGTAGTATAAATAGTGTGAGTAGTGCATTCACAATGAAAATGCCAAAGAGAAAAAAGTGTACTTCAAATAACCAGATGATGCACTCAAATATCCGGAAAAATTAAGAGCGATATGTTGGATACATGCACTCGCAGCTTTTTTACGTAACGTTTCAAAGCGTTGAACGATACTAATGCTGTATTGTAGGCAGGTTTTTGAGCCTGTAATTCACGACTCAAACCACAACTCACGACTTTGTAGTGTTCCAGACAATTCATGCCAAACTGCCTGAGCTCAAGGAATTGTGGTAGCTAGATGTAAACAAACCAACAAAGGTGCTAATAACGGTGCATAATGCATGAGAAGCTCTTATAGCTTTTATTTTAGTGTAACACTTGCATAAACGCCGCATTCGTAGGAGCTGCTGTTATTGTTTCCTGCGATATGTAACATTAGAGCCCAGAACAGATACGAGGTCACAGGTGGGAAGTCACCGGTTTGATTGTCGTTCCAGTGCACTTTCACTGGTAGATGGTTGGGAAAACGCAGGTTACAGGTGGCCTGGAACGCAGCATAAATACGATTGAGTGCATAGTACATAGTGCATCATTTGGGACACAATTACAGTAAAAGAGTGCTCCTCATCAACTGCAACATTTTCATGCATTTTTTAAATAAAATAAGAAAAGTATGACAATAATAGTGATAATAATTAAAACAGCAGCTGTATTAATAAATGTATTGTACATAGTGTTCCATTTGGAATCTGTAATGTTTTGAAATAGTTATCTTCTGCTCAGCAAGGCTGCATTTATTTGTACAAGAAATACATGCCTGATTCAAACTTATTTTTAGTTAAATTGTTGGTATAGTTTAAGTATATTTTAAAAAATGTTTAGTGTTTAGTAAATAGTTTTTTTGGTAATATATTTGTTTATTATTATCATTTGAAAGGCTAGACAAAACAATAAAAAGCACATTTAGTCAGTTTAATTAATGCAATTGTGAAAAGATTTGGCAAAATAAATGGGGAAAATGTGAAACATTTCAGTATTTGGCCTTCAGTCCAGTGTTTCATTTTGTTCGGCTATTTTTTTACATTTTGGTATTGTCTGTATATTATATATTATGTTTGTATTAAGTTGGTAATACTGCTACCCTACTTTAATTGCTTAAAATGGGATAATGCCTTAATTTTTAATAATTACCTCTGTAATTATGTTATGTAATTACATTTATAATTACACCGTTAGCCTATTCCTTACTTCACCCACCTTAAACCTACCATACCACCAACCCTCTACCCGTATCCCACCTCCATAGCAGCAGAAGTGTTTTGCAATGCAATTTGAACACAATAAGTACATTGTACTTATTTTCTGATGCAAGTACATACTGTAGTAGTTAAATCCACCTAACAGAAAGTGTAACCAAACGTTTTATGCTGTGTACTTTGCCATGCCTAAAAACAACATTTTGTACAATGTCTGTGTGAGTTGAGCTTTTAATAGCATTTAAAAGCCCTTAAAGGACTTCACACAGTATGGGTGAAAATGTCACAGAAAATAATGTCTATGCCCAGGCTACTGAAGCATGTAAAAGACTGAACTCTGTGGTCCCTCTCCTGCTCCTCGACTGATCTCTGCTGTTGTAGTAGCTGCATGGGAGAAAGTGAAGTGTGTGCCAGGGAGAGCTCATAGCTCGATGGCTTAATTACCCAATGAGATCTCCTTCATAGGTCAGAAAGACCAAGATAGCTGCCTGTAACATTGGCATGGAAGCATTGTTGCTTTGAATTGCACATTTGGATCGATATTGAAAGGAAGCGGTGAATGAGGAAGCCAAGCTCTTTCTCACCCGACCCCAAACAGAGCTTTCTTCACTGAGCGCTTACAAGCAGATAAGAGGGCACTGAACATGGACTGTAACAAATAGATAAGAAGTTACTGTACTGTATGTAATTTTGCGATAAATTGTAGCCACAGTAGTAGTAGTAGTAGTAGTAGAAGCAACACACCATATGTTTACATTTACAATTTTAAGGCATTCATATGAAGCATAGACTTCATTAAAGTCATAAAAAATAAATGTATTACTGAAAAATACAATATCCAATCTTGTAGCCTGGGGTGAAGTCAATATGTACAGTATCAACTGTTAAAGTGCCCCTATTCTGTATATGAAAGGTTCATATTTTGGTTTTGTGAGTCCCAACAACAGGTTGACATGCATGCAAGGGTAAAAAAAACACATTCATTTTCTTATGATATGCATTTAATTTACTTTACTTCTTCAACGACTCCCAAATGAGTCGTTCAATGATTAATTTTTCCAAACCCCTCCTTTGATTGGTTGATTTCATTTAAAGCAGTGTTTGTGAGCTTTTAACGCTTAAAAAGCAGCACCTAGTGGTAAGGCTTTTTCATTCAGACCAACGTGAAAATCACCTTTTAATAGATTTCCGTGCAACAACTGGGCGGACAATAAGCAAATGTTGGCTTGGGATTCGTTTTATAAATGACTCATTTCAATGATTCAGAGTCGACTCTTTCTTTTGAGGGACAATAACTTTATACATGATGCTCTTTCGTATTTAAAACTTTGCGGGATCTTTTCATTCACTTAGAGCTGTGTTACACACTGCGTAAAAGCCTCATTGTTATGATTGCGATTTAGTGGACAACTATGAGTGGTGGTATTCAACACTTGATTCTTTAGTGGACACAAGACATCAGAGCAGGCACGGATTGCCAAACGGGCCGTTGGGGCCATTGCCCAGGGGCCCTAGGGCTACAGGGGACCCGGGGTTGCGCTGCCAGGGGCCCATTGCATCTTCCTACGAAAGTTGTCTGAACGTTGTGTCAGGGGGCGATGCGAACGTTGCGGCAACGTTGTGTGGAGGTGTCGCTCAGTGGGCGACGCAAACATTTTCCGAAGTCAGTGTTGTCCCGGGGGCCCACCCGACCTATAATCCGTCCCTGCATCAGACTAGAGTACGACCCAGATTTGACACAATCAGAACTTCATCGAAGGCTCAGATTCATTGCAAAGACAATTAATCTGCTGTCAGAAAATATATAACACTATCAAGGACTCACCCTCAATCAAAATCCTTTACGATCCCACAGATATTTGACATTGTCAAAATTATACAGTGGCACTTAAATGTCATAGTACAGAATGATTGATATAGACTACTACAGTACTTCTACACCTTTCTGTCATTCTCCAAAATACGTTAGATACGTTGATTTTTTGCTTTGTTTTGGTTAGATTGGTTTTACATGATAAATGTGTAAACACCAATTATTTGGACATGGTATCATGTTGACCATGGTATTTTGTCAAGTACTATGTACTGTGTGCATTTTAGTGGTTTTATAGTTTATGTATTTATTTATTTTTAATTATAGGATTAAAATCTCTACAACAATAGGACTTTATTATGGGACAAATGTCTAAAATATGTCTAAAGCAAACTATAGTTTGTCATGGTATGATCTGGTTCTGTTCCTTTGTGTTTTGCTTTGGGGTTTTTCTTTGCTGCTATTAATGTTAAATTTCAGATAATTGTGGTAAACAGTAAACTATTTGCACTATAGTCCAGTCTGTTTATTTCTATGATAATAAATGAAAATAGTGAGAAAACAACGCCAATGTGCAACAGATTAACTGTTTTTGTGCAGTAAGAAACTTCGCACATTCAAGGTAAAAAGGTTAAAAATGGATAAATAGCTGAAAGTTACTGCGTGACAGCTGTATAAAATAATAAATACAGGTTATATGTTAATAAAAGTGAAGATATGATCCCAGCCTGTGAAATCGTAACTATATTTCAACATTGGCTGTCATACTCATTGGAAAGCTTTATATAAAACCAGCATAGAATGTTAAGTACATTACTGATGCACTAAATGATTTAGTTGCGTAGGATGTGAATGTGTGTAGGCGCATCATTTAAATACTGGTCAAACTTACATTTAACCCCAGGGCACACATTTGTGTTTGCCAAGTGATTTGAATATAGTTCTGTGCATAGCATATGCCTCATCTGATTAAACCCAGTGCAACATGAGTATAAAAGAGAACAGAGAAACAAAGTGGTTGTTTTTTTTGTTGTTGTTGTTGTTTTTTTTAGTCTATGTGGCGGTGCAAAAGAAACCATAATGTAGCACCACGGCATGGTTTTCTGTAATATTTGGATTTCCTGCACATGATGACTCAAAGTAACCTCTGTGTCCCTCACGGCCAGGAATAGCTCTCTCTTCAGTCACATGCTGCACATCAGGTGCACTAAGCAAAACCATCCTGCTGTCATTTGCCAAGCAATTGGCTTCACCTAGAGACTGTGCCACTTCAGAAATAGATGGCTGCACGTTTCAGCATTTTTGGGGTTACTATAGTGCACAATCAGAGGGAGAAGCCCTGGGATCCTGCACTAAAAGAGGACGGGGAAGGTCAGATGTATTTGTGCATTGCTCTGACGGATTGTAAGCACAATCCAATTAAGCTGGCAGCCACTGCAATCAAATGGATTAGCATCTCAGCTTCAGCTACTGGATAAATAACAGGTTATAATCGGTCATCCTGTGGATGTCCTCTTTTTGCTGCATAAAAGCATGAGTTATCATGGTAACATGCTTTAGATTAGGGAACACTATTCACTATTAACTAGTTCCTTCAATAAGCAACAAATGAGGAGTTTATTGATGGGAAAACGATTAGTTAATAGTGCTATCCTATAGCAAACTCTTCTACATATTGAACAAGAGAGGCCATATAACCCTGCGAAGACGTAGCTATTTTATGCTTTTAAAAAGAGTACTTTAAAAGTATATACTTTAGTAGTGTTTCGAATGTTAATTTGAAAATGCATTATAATTTACATGTGAATTGGAATCAGCTGAACGAGGACTTAAGTGCATCTTTATATGTATTTGCATTTATTATTTTTATTGTGTTTTTAAATATGATTCGAGGGTGCTGCTAAATGTGATGAGAAGCATTTATGGTAAAAGGTACTCAAATGTATGTTCTATTAAATCTTGTGCGTCAGGTATTGAAATATAATTGTTATAATACACTTGTAAGTAATGTTAAAGTTGCAATCTGTGTACAGTATGTTTAAAATAGATTATGTATGTTAGACAACATATGCTAATCCAAACATTAATGGGTTTCTTAGCCTAATAGTAGTAGACAAGATTGTTTTTGTTTGTAAGACAACTTACAAGACTACAATATCCAGCTACAGCGGTTGAACTAGACACACTAACCTAAAGAACGGTGACAACCAACAAATCTTTAAAAAAATTACTTATTTACATTACTTTACAACAAATAACTAACAATAATGATAAAACAACAACAAAAAAGTGTAAAAGTCGGTAAACAGCAAAACAATAATCCTATAACAGTAACTGCATAATTTATTCATGCTGCAATGCATGCTGGGAACTCACAAAGTCAGCAACATGAAATTCTTTGTTCAGACAACTGTGTTTGACTAGTTGGGACAACATTGGGGGTAATTTTGTTGGTCTGACGTGGGTTTTTATGTAGTTAAAAGAAAATAGCATTTTTTTGTATTTGAAACTCAAAGGATTGTGAACTGGAAAGTGTGCAGTTCTGTTTTTTACAGTGCATCATTTACTCTACATTTTGGCTTTATTGTTCATTTGATTTGACTAGCTCATTAAAATGTGAGTTTGGTAACCATTTTTTTTAGGTACAGTATTTTCCTATATACAGTTTAGTGCTGTACTTGTTTGATGGGATATAACTGTTGAGTACATTTTCAAAATGTTATCTGTCAGAAACTTGAAAATTTAAAGTTGCATTTATCCAAATGTTTTATGGTTTTCCATCAAAAATGTTGTAACCACATTGTATTGTGTTCAGCTGCTTATAAATCTGCCCACAATGCTTCATAAGATGCTGAAGAATGCATTATACATCTTGACAAAAGAAAATTGATGGATATTGGAGAAAGCGATAGTATCAGCTCTTTTTTCTTTGAAAGTTAAAAACAAAAAGGTCAGTTAGAGGTAAGAACAGGGTTTATCTAAAGATACGCACACTGGCAAACAGGTTCACTCAACTGGAAAATTTCAGAAACCCAACGGTGAACAAATAAATACCCCTTTCACCTCCAATCACAGACCGACCATTATGTAAGCAGGAGCATCTGAATGAGACTTTGGCAGGTACATTATACAATTGTGCGGGACGGCTCAGGTTGTTCATTGTGCTTATTGTCCAGACTGTGGAAGGTTTCTCACAGGGGCACCTCTTTTTCTGTTCCACCTTGTGTCAGGTTACAAGACCCTACTGAAAGGGATCTCTGGGAACTTCACCAGCGGCGCTTTGGTGGCCATCATGGGACCCTCGGGGGCCGGGAAGTCTACGCTAATGAACATTCTAGCAGGTTATAGGTTGGTATGACCATAAAATATTGCATCAAACATGAAGCACGTAGCACTAACTATTTTACATTTCGGTGAATCAGTGTGAAATTTGTATGAAGATCCATCTGTTATCATAACTGACAGTGGGGATCAGAATTTGCCACCAATCGCTAACTCAGACAAATCCAGCACAGCCATTTTGCTTCATTTGTCACATCCTGGAAGCTTTTCATTATTTATTTAAATGTATTTTTTGTGGACACTTTTATGCAGTTTACAAATGAAGAAAGCCTGAAGCAATCTGGAAGATTAAGTGGTTACTTTTTATATTATGCTGTCCTAAGTACTAAGTATAATTAAAATCGATTAAGATATTTACTGACATATTGCTCGAGACTTGCTGATATAAAAAATATAATTAAATTCTACTTGTGCACAATGCACATTTCTTAATATTAAGGCTAAAATGTGTTTTATTGTCACTAGTGACGAGGATTGTACAATCTTTGAATAATAAAAAATCTTTAAATGCAAGATTTGTGAAGTTCAAATATTATATGTTTAGTTGGACTTCAGCGCTACTTCTGTACAGTGAAACTGGGTAACACTTCTGAATAGGGGGTCAGAATAATGCATTAGTTAAGCATTAATTAATGGTAACAATGAAGCATTAGTTGAGCAAAAACACACTAGTAATTGATGATTAAAATGTTAAGTTAATCATTAATTACTAGTGTGTTTTTGCTCAACTAATGCTTCATTGTGAACAAATTAACCATTAATTAATGCTTAACTAATGCATTATTCTGACCCCCTATTCTGAAGTGTTACCTGAAACTGCATTAAGCACAAAATTAGTTGTTCCAATTTAGACTTTAAAGTGTCATGAAATCCAAAAACATTTTTTTTTTACATATACAATATATACATGTTGCACATTGCTTAAAACAGTAATAGCTGTCACAAAATATGTTGCAAAGTGAAAACTTGTCATACCAGTTTAGTATACCAAAATACAATCGCAAGGTAACACGTTACTGTAAGGTGTCTCACATGTTACATGTGCATGCTATTTGTAAAGACAAATAACACTAAGCCAAACCTTAATGTAGTACTTACTGTGTACTATTCAGTGCCTACATGTGTGATTACACTGTAACGAGGACAAATAAAGTGCAGCTGTACATAAATATGTAAATATATTTATTGGATACTTTGCATGAAGTAAATGTACTTTAAATTCATTTTAGTATATAAAATTTTCATTAGGGATATAGAGTTGAATGTAACTGAATACAGCAGTTACCTGATACGTGTGGGACATCAGAATCATTTAACAGTAAACAGTGAGCATAAATTTGATAATGTTTCTGAACATGTGCTTTGTCACACAGGGAAACAGGCATGAAGGGGGAGATCCTGATCAACGGGCAGCCCAGAGATCTGAGATCTTTCAGGAAAGTGTCCTGCTACATCATGCAGGACGACATGTTACTGCCGCACCTCACCGCACAGGAAGCCATGATGGTGCGTGTCTGCTGACATTACATCACTGAGCTGCATTAGTGTCACGCAACAGTGGCTAATGAAGCGCACGGCTATCCAGGAAACTGTCTTTTCATAAATACATTAATAGGAACAGGGGAAAAAAACTTTCAGTATGTTACAGTAGCTCCCATTGTATCAATCATTACATTTAAGCACACTTCTTTTCACGAGAGGTCTTTGCACACAGATGCGAAAAACACATACACTTGAACCTGATCCTTCCTTCCTTTTTTTTTTTTTTTTTTGTGATAAATGCACATTTTGGAGGCAATGTGTAAACATGAATGACACAATGTGAGGTCATGTTTATTTTTTTAACTTTCGAAAGTTTCAGACGAGGATTTCGGACTGGCTGGGCGATAATTCGATAATGATAATTATAACTGTTTAATTTTCCTCGATAAAATGATATGAAGACTACAATAAATGTTCGATATAATGTTTATGCGGCAAAAGCAGAACTCATTTGAATCGCACAACACTGACCGTTTATTCACTCGGGTCAAAGTTCAAAGTGTTGTGCAGTAAAGCAGATGAGTTTACTTGGTAATGTGCTGTGAGATGCTTTAACTCAGAGAAGATGCTAATGACTCTGTGATTTAAACTAGTTTAAAGACAAACAAAAGAAACAATCACACATCATTTACCATGGACTTACTGTAATAACACTCACTGCACCATGGTATTGTGGCAGAATTTATTACAGGAGTAAGGGTATATAATTATATTTGTGATTAAGCTATAGCATGTGTGCATTTATACTAAACGTGTTTAGACTAACATTACTGTTTTTCATACAAATAGGCTACCTTAAAAAGTATATATTTATATTTTTTAGCATATGATTGAGGTGCTGTGTTGTTGTAAGTGAGTTTATTATGATTTAAATGTATGCTACTATGGGAGACCAATGCTTAATTAAAAATAATAATAATAAAACTTGGCCAGAATAAATACATTTAAGATTGATACCATTATTACAGATTTTGATAATAAACAAAAATGTCATATGTGCATTTAAGAGACCAAAAGTAATATTGTTATTATTATTATTATATTGTCAGACAACCCAAAATCTTGATTTGAAACAATGTCACAACAATGTAAGAAATACATTTTTCTATTTAGATTTTATTTTGTTAAGGAAGATTAATGGTCAGGTTTCTACAACTTTCACTTTGGAGCAAAAATCTGGCTTTAAACTTTCAAAAAAAAAAAAAAGAAGAAATAATTGGCATATATCGTTATAATTATCGATATCGACTGATATGAAAAAATTATTATGATGATAATTATGATAATTGTTTTGGCCATGTCGCCCAAAAATGTGCACCTTTTGGGTTTTTTGAAAATAGCCCCTTTCACACATGCAGACTTAACTGGAAAATCAGCGGTAAAATACCATTAATAAATCATGTATGAAAAGCCCTTTTAAAAATGTGGTTAAATTTTGTACCGGTATGAGAAGCTGTAACGTTACCAGTAGATTGGCAGAATGACGATGTGTGTGAAAACAGAATTAAAGTTACTGGTTTGAGCGAGTTCAGAACGAGTTCATGCAACACATCTACTGTGGGCCAATCATAACATTCTGATGCAGATGAAGCTGCGTTAATGTGAACGTTTAACAAACGTTTGATGAATGCTAATGTTATTGTGTAAAAGTATGATTATTCAATTTCAGTAGTAATAAAATACAAATGACTCAAAGTGCTTAAAACGCTTTACTTTATAGCCTTTGTTGCATCTAGCCTCTGTATAAGCTTTATATTTACAATAAATAACGCATTATAAATACCATATAACATACACAATCAGAAAACATGTAATCGGCTCTTTCACAGGAATCCGTCTCGTTTAATTGCAGTTGAGTTGATGCAAACCCCTCTGTTAGCTTCAGTTGTGCGGCTAATGCTCATCATGATCTCACTTTCCCTGCTCAGGTATCAGCTAATCTCAAACTCCAGGAAAAGGATGAAGGCAGACGTGAAATGGTAAGTGAGAGCCGTGTGAAGTTTCCCGACTGGTTGTGTATGAACGACCTTTGGTAAATGTCAGCCGTGGATGCCATACCCATTACTTGACCCACGTATCCTAATTATTGAGATCAAAGTAAACAACCATTCAAACAATCTTCATGTTTTTGCTCACCTTTTTGTTTTGTTTTGTTTAAAGAGAGTCATGCATTATGCATTATACTGAATCTAAAGTGACAATAAGGGTACATTTATCTGCAGTAATTGGTCTCATTTTCATTTCATCAAGCCTGTAATGTCTGATAAAGTATTGTTTGTGCTTTGTGCACAGCGTTACCAGGGAAACCATTATTATTATTGCTCCAAAGGTGGCTTCTAGTGGAAAATTATGAATTGGCCTTTTCATTCAGACCAACCCAAAAAGACTAACAAGTGGGTGGCAATATGCTAATGTTTCTTGTTGACATCAACATGAAACAGCTTCGTTTTAAAAATGACTCAGAGTCGACGCTTTCTTTTGCTTACTTCATACACTTCATAATACTAATATTTCACATTTATTAATGCATTTCTATTTTTTATACCTAACCACAGATGTTTGAACGGTAGTGTGGATATGCATGTGCATGCGCTGTACTGATTCCAGAGCGTAACGATGCATATGTGCTGCTGTTACAGGTTCGCGAAATCCTGACCGCTCTCGGTTTGTTAGAATGTGCCAAAACACGCACATCCAACCTGTCCGGAGGCCAGAGGAAGCGTTTGGCCATCGCTCTGGAGCTTGTCAACAACCCACCCGTCATGTTCTTTGACGAGCCCACAAGGTGAGTCTCCTCCGCTCTTAAGAAAAAGGGTGTAGGATTTACACTTCTAGTGAATTCCACAATCGTAATCATTGCTTTATTCACAGCTTTCACAGTGCATGTGAACATTATGAAATGCGTAGCTTTGAGGTGGACCTGAAGTGACGTTACTGATCCAAATATATATGCAGTTTAATTGCATGTTCACTTACAGGCTTTGCCCGGTTGGGATACTGTTGGAAAGTCGAGACCTGGTCTCTATGGGCTCTATTAAGCTCTTCATTCCTCTCTGGGATTAACAGGAAAGAACAAAACGACTGTCTGGAGAGTGGCAAACTGAATTCATTTTGGCATTAAACGATACTTTGGTAAATCGCGTTTATACGATTACCATGCATTGGATTACCATCCAAGGATAAACAGATTCTCCTTCATGGAAGTCAAAGCCATGTGGCGTTGGCTAGCTTCTATAGGTTGCATAAGAGCAGTACTGTTATCATTAATATGATGTCACAGAGTCAAATAGGACACATTCATGCCTCCGAGGAATGCATGTGCAGTGATGACAGCCTCGTCCTGTCCTTTACAGGGTTTTTTTTTTTTGTGGCTTTGGTACTATTTTCACAAGCAGCTACATTCACAGTAACTGCCTTTCGTAAAATGCTTACTATCAAACTTTTCATTCTCATGTCTTCTCATTCAGTTTACAACAGCTGTCTGTTAACTCATCTTAATGCTTGATCAGTGAATCATTTGAGGCATCTAGATATCTACAGATATATATTCAATAGATATACTTTCTAAAGAACTTGTTCACCATTCAGTGATAGCCAACTGTCTGGGATCTTAGATGATAACCATTATTTTGTATGTGTGTGTGTGTGTGTGGTTCAGGTAAACTATATTATAGGAACAAAAATGCTTGTGAGAGACAAGGGAATATTCTCAATATATATTACAATAATCATGTTTTGATACAATGATTGTGTGGATGAAAATATGTTTATTTGTAAAGAAAGCAGTTTGGATTTATGTACTGTTGAAGTATACACCTTACACATATAAGAATATACATATATGCATGTAAATATACTGTGTGTGTGTGTTTATATATGCATTAAATATACACAGTACACACGCATACATTATGTATATAAAAAAGGATGCAATTAATAATTTAACAGCACTAATTATAATATTTAGGTATATATTTAAAATAACAATTACATATGTAACCCTTGTTCCCTGAAGAAGGTAACGGGGATGTCATGTCCCAATTTGTCAGTTCGTTCCAATAAGATGTCGAGTATGTCCGACTAAAAGGAAGGGTAGATAGTCATTTTGGTAAGAGAGATGGGAGAAGAGAATTGGTGCCTAACGTAGGACCACAGATGACCACCGCTCGATCATCTTTGTTACACGGCTGCAGACACAGGAAGTCATTTTCTCTGTTTCTCTCTCTGAAGTGGACTGGACAGCTCGTCCTGCTTCCAGGTGGTGTCTCTGATGAAGGCTCTAGCTCAGGGCGGCCGAACAGTCATATGCACAATTCACCAGCCCAGCGCTAAAGTGTTTGAACTCTTCGATAAGGTAATCATGATTTGACATTCATACTTGAATAGATTTAAATACTGTACATGCTGTCTCTTACACCCATTCTCTGTTTGGTTTTTCTCCAGCTGTATGTCCTCAGTCAAGGCCAGTGTATTTACAGAGGAAGAGTATCGAGCTTAATCCCGTATCTCAGAGAACTGGGACTCAGCTGTCCCACCTATCACAACCCCGCAGACTTCAGTAAGAGAATAACACTCTCCGTGCACAGAGGTCCAACATTAACAAACACACACACATACACACAAAATAGCTAATTAAATAGCTAAAAAAAAAAAAATCTGTAATTGCAGTTGCAGAGTTTTGCTTTCAGACGTTGAAGAAAATCAAATTGTAAATTACTGAACTAAATTATTATTAGTAGTATTATTTACTGTTGTTCCCTTTAATATTTGCAATCTGTGAAGATATAAAAGTTTTCTTAATTTTAAAAAAACTAAACTTTTTTGTTAGAGGGTTCAAATACTTATTTCACTCAATGAAATGCAAATCAGTTTCTATCTTTTTATTTAAAGTGATTTTTCCAATTTTCCTTTTGATGTGCTATCTGTCACTGTTAAAATAAACCTACCATTACAATGATACTGTTCTGAGACTTTATTTCTTTGTCATTGGACAAACTTACAAAATCAGCAAGGGATCAAATAATTATTTCCTCCGCTGTATATTCTCAATGCATGTGTCTGCTGAGTCTGAGAGTGTTTTTATTGATTTCTGCAGTAATGGAGGTGGCCTCTGGTGAATACGGGGACCAGACGGCTCGCCTGGTGAAGGCCGTTCAGGAGTGCAAGTGTGAGAAAGACTACAAAAGTGAAATGAATGGTAACGGGGTCCATAATCCCTTCCTGTGGCACAGACCGTCCGATGAGGTATGTGTGTAGAAATACATAAAGCCTTTCTGTGACATGATGCAGTGGGTGCTGTGTCATCTGCAGTATCTCTATACAACACTTTTTTAGAAAAATACATTTAGCTGCTTGTCACTGGGGTAGTACCCTCACAGACACCTTTGTACCTTCTTTACCTCTAAATACTTCATACAAATACCAAAAGATTGCATATTGCTACCTTATGAATACACATTACTGTACGGAGGTGCAAATATGCACAAAGACACAAAGGTCCAGTGACAAGCTGTTGTTCCCCACAAAGTAACACTTTTTCTTTTCTTACCCTCAATAAATGCAATAATGGCACCTGTTTTCTCTAGGACTCTTCATCGTCAGAGGGTTGCCACAGTTTTTCTGCCAGCTGCCTGACGCAGTTTTGCATCCTTTTCAAGAGGACTTTTCTCAGCATCATGAGAGATTCGGTAAGCAGCACTGTCACCCTGTGGAGACGTTCAGTAACACACAAAACAGAGGCAAATGTGCCATAAAGATCAACAAAAACAGACATCATGCTTATCATATAGCAATATAATGATCATGAGCACTTTTCATTAAAAATAGTGAGGTCAAGAATTTTGAAAATTTGTACGTTTATTTATTTATTTTTGTACTTTTTTTGTGTTTTGCAGTTGTTTTTTTTTCTCTGAATTGCCGTTTATACATTAGTGCCATAAAATGAATAATCACATCCAATATATATATATATATATATGTTTACATTATATATGTGCATGCACTGTGTATATTTATGTATATATAAATATATTTAATATATAAACATAACTTTTTTCATAAACATATGCATGCATGTGTGAGTATTTATACACAATATATTGCATATATTAGTAAACATATATCATGTAAACAAAAATTGTTTGACAGCACTAATATATATATATATATATATTATTGTTTAGTGCTCTACCATGATGAGTAAAAATATTTTTTATAAATAATGAATTATGCATAAACGGAAAGCAAATTGTTATTTTCATACATTGATATATTTATGAACATATATATATATATATATATATATATTGCAACGTCAACATATTTTAGAAACTTCACACATGACACATAGAGCATTTTACAGCAGGATTTCTTCATGTTTAAATTCCACTCAGATTCAAGTTAGAATGAAATCCCTAAATTCATAATATTTTCACATTTAGTAACTAAATGACTGACACGTGAAAGTGAAAACAGAATAAAGTTTGATTTGAACATGATTTTTCTTGGTTTAGGTGTTGACTCATTTGCGCATCATGTCTCATCTTGGGATTGGGATTCTGATTGGACTTTTATATCTGGGCATTGGCAATGAGGCCAAGAAGGTCCTTAGCAATTCTGGGTTTCTGTTCTTCTCAATGTTATTCCTCATGTTTGCAGCTTTGATGCCCACTGTCCTCACATGTGAGTCTGTGCAGTTTTGTAAAAAAGCCCATTATATTCTTTAAAACTCACACTTTTGCTACCTTGTTAATAACATGCTATCCTTTCTCATCTGTTCTATCTGACTGCAATTACAGTTCCTCTCGAGATGGGTGTCTTTCTGAGAGAACATCTAAATTACTGGTACAGCCTAAAGGCGTACTATTTGGCCAAAACGATGGCAGACGTCCCGTTTCAGGTAACATGGAACAAAAAAAGTGTGTTTTTCTCCTGAAAAGTTGCATGCTTGGTTGTTGTGTTCAACAAGATTCAAAAAGTGGATACGAAAGAGGGCTTTCATCAGTTTATACCGTAAATGGTACAAAAATCAGAAAATGGATATCACTAAGATATGTTATTAGAGCTTGAAGCAGATTTGCTTTTCAGGTCAAATCGCCCGATTTAGACAAATCCTGCTGCAACATTACATAAGCAGCCTTTGAGCATAAATCACAAATATCCTCTAGTGTCTCTACTGGAAGAATGAAGACAATTTGTGGAGGAATATATTCCAAGGTCACTAATCAAATTTGCAACACTGAATGTTATGAATGAATATTCTCTCTGAAACACTTTCAGAAAAGGATAACGCACAGTCTTTTCTTCCCAACAGATTGTGTTCCCAGTGGCCTACTGCAGTATAGTGTACTGGATGACATCTCAACCTTCAGATGCAGTTCGCTTCATACTTTTCCTGGCTTTAGGGACACTCACGTCACTGGTTGCG
>JAUCMS010000025.1:3812302-3832541 GCA_032357445.1 Enteromius radiatus
CAGCAGGTACACTACACCACCAGAAGCATTCGCAATGCGCAAGATTTTCTCGCGATAGTCGTGAGAAAACGTTTTTTGTTTTTTTTTTACGAAAGTTCCGTAGTTTATAGTTGAGACCAGAAAAAATTTAAATCGTGATAACGAGAAAAATTTTGTTATGTCGAGATCACAAGAAAAATAAGATGTGATCACGAGAAAACAAGACGGGAAAAAAATTATAATACATGGCCGCTTAGAACTTAGTAGAATTTATTCATTAAGCTAAATATTATTTACTCTTTAAACTTCAGTTAATGAAAATACAACTATTCATTGTCAGTTCAAGGTCATTAAATAACATTAACAGATAAATAGCTTTTGATTTTAATAATGTATTTGTAAATAATAATTATTATACTTTATTTCAATAGTCCACGTTAGATGTTCGACTTTGCAACTACAAGTCAACTAGCAGTCATTATTGTATTAGTAGACTGTCTGCTTAACATCTTCTAACAGCTGACATGTAGTTACAAAGTTACTTATAGTTAGTAGAATGACTAAATGGACTATCGAAATAAAGTTCAACCATTATGATTATTATTGTTGTTGTACTACTAAAAGTAAGTAACCTTGCAACTATATGTCATTCATTAGAGCAGAGGTGGAGAACTCCGGTCCAGTGGAGAGCTGCAGAGTTCAGCTCCAACCCTAATTAAAACTCACCTGTCTGTAGTTTCCAAGTAACCATTCAGACATTGATTAGCTTGTTCAGGTGTGTTTGATTAGCGTTGAAGCAAAACTCTGCTGTAGCTCTCTGAGGCCATGTTCGCACTAATGCATTTTTGTTTGAAAACGCAAATGGAGCTTTTTGAAAACGCTCTTCAAAGTGGATAAATTTTAAAACGCCGTTTTCACTTCACAGTGTGGACTGTGAAAACAGAGGCTTTCGAAAACGATGACTCATTTTAGTCATATGACGCAGTCATGTGACCAATTCAACTGATGGCGGACGGCATTGTACAGCAGTTGTTTTGTTTGCTCTCAATTTTGACAGCCCTATTAAAGAAATAATATCAGTTTGTACATGCTCCAGATAGCTTTTCTTCAAAGAAGACGTAAGTAAATAAATGGCAGATGAAAATGACGCAGATCGAATTGTCTTACGTTTCACGTATGCGCAGTTCAGGAACGTAAGCGTTTTCAGCCGTTTCAGTGTGAAAGATCAACTCTTGAAAACGATAGTGTGGACCTTAATTCTGCTTAATATCTTCCAACACTTTATTTTGATGAGTCCACAACTTACTGCATACTGACTATCAGAAACTTTGCAAGTATACATCAACTTATTCTACTAACCCTAAACCTACCCTAACTAGTCTACTCTGAGAGTTACTAGACATAAGTTAGTTTTAGAATTAATTAATGAGTCTTTCCAACTGAACATTAATAGTGCTACGATCCAGAGAAAATATCAAGAAACTAAATTGATGCTTTGATTGCAGTTTCCTTGATGCACATTGTTATCATCACATCTAAACCAGCTTCAGCATGTGCATACATTCTTATAAACAGTTCATATATTATTGTGAAAGATTTAATTGTTTGTTCTTTCTGTCTCTTTTTCAGGATCGCTACATAAAATATTCTATTTGATGCTGATACATAACATCATATCCTTATGCGAAGCAAACAGGAAAATGCTTTCGCATGCTTAAACAGGGGATTAACCACTTCCTCTACTGATACCTTCTACTTTCTGGTGAAGTGAAAGACAGAACTGTGTTCAGACCAGCTAGGTTATTTTCAGTGGTCTGCCTAGACTTAAAAGGTACAGTCACGTGAAGAAAAGGAGAAGCAGAACACACCTATTCAATAGCCTTGTTTTTACTTATTTGTTAGAGTTCACAAAGTCCAGATCCAGAAATGGGGAGCTCGAACGCCAGTTTCTGTGTGGTCAATGACAACATGGTGCCCTTCGCCACAGTCTACATCCTCATCTTCCTGATTGGAATGGCTACCAGCCTGGTGGCGCTGTGGGCCTTTATAACTAGCCGAAGTGCTAAAAAGTGCATTAACGTTTACCTCATCAATCTTCTGACATCTGACTTCCTCCTCATGATGGCATTGCCTTTCAAGATTGCCAAAGATCTGAAAAACGATTCTCTGCGTTTGACCATCTTTCACTGCCAAGTGAGTGCGCCGCTCATCTACATCAACATGTACGCGTCTATCATCTTTCTAGCGTTCATCAGCGTGCAGCGCTACCTCCAGATCACTCGCAGCTCCAAACTGCTGCGACTGCAGGAAGTGGGCTTTGCGGTGCTGATGTCTTCGGTGGTCTGGTTCCTCGTGCTCTTCATCAACGTGCCAAACATGGCCATCCCTATCAAACAAAACGTTGAAGACAAAGTTGGCCTAACGTGTTCGGACTTAAAAGATGATTTGGCCAAGCACTGGCACGCATTGTCTGTGTTCCTGGGAATGGCCATCTTCTTCAACTCCTCTGTAGCGGTGCTGTTGTCCAACGGCCTGGTCTTGAAGAGGCTCTGGGGTCGGCGTGAATCTGACCCTGAGGAACAGGCTAGTGCCCAACACGCCTTCAGAAACATCGCTTTGGTGACCTTGGCGCATGTGGTGTGCTTTGTGCCATATCACGCTGTACGTATGCCGTACACTTTTGCACAGATAGAGGTGATCACAGATTGCACATTAAAGAAGAATCTGTTCCTGGCTAAAGAGTCAACTCTGCTTCTCGCCATCCTGCACCTGTGCTTCGATCCAGTGCTGTACTTTGTCATGTGCCGTGCATTCAGGCATCAGATCACGAAGGCCTTCTCAAAGAGAGGCAGCGGTCCCACCACAGAGACAGAGTGAAAGTTCAACCGGAGGAGGGTTACGGGCCAAGTATTAGTGCAAAATCATTTGATGAATGTAAATGTTGTGTAAAGAAGCAGATTGTTAAGGAACTGGGAATTAGCAATGTAGAAAAAGCTTCAGCAAAGCAGTAGACGGTAGTCTGTGGTAAAAGAATGCACAAAGACATTTGGCCAAAAAATGTCAGTTTTAAAAGGTTTGGCAATACTACTTGATGATAATTTGGGGGCAAAATGCATATGTAAACATAACTAAATCTACATACGTTGTGCTGTACAATGACACTCAGAGATGCTTAATTGTAGTTATATATATATACAAAAATGCCAAGAGGACCAGGAACTGGACCATCATCCCAAGAACAACCGCACACATATTAAAATGTAATATGTTTTTAGTTTTATTTATTGTTTATTCAGTGAGGAATCGCTTGTATAAGTTGCATTGCATATCTCAAATTCATAATAAATGGAGCCTTTTTCACATTTACAGGTTTCTCAACAGCACAAGTCGTCACAGTTGGGTAAACTTTCAGAAGAGTGATTGGGACAGTATCAATTTTTTGCATTCCTTTTTGTTTAAAGAACAAAAGAAATACTCCACAATAAGGATTTCACGACTTCCAAGAAGGGAAAAAGAGAGACTGATAATGGCAGTCAGAAGGATCCCTCCCATAGGCGCTGCATATACTACTTATTATTATTATTGTTATTGTTATTATTATGCACTGGTGATATAATACAAAGCATAATGTTATATATTTACTTTAAATATATAATTTATATATTATATATGAATATATAAAAAGTGTTGTAGGACTAATTTGCTGATGAATATAATGCTTAATTAGATTTACTGAAGGAGTGAATTTGGACACAGAAGGACTGCGACTTGCATAGTTTGTGCTTGCAGTTTAATAATCATTTGTAGTAACTAGCAAGTAGTACGATTAAAGGATTTATCTTGAACTCTGTCATGCATAAACCCTATTTAAACTATTTAATAATCAATTTGCAATGATTTATACCTTCAATGAGTGCTTAGTAAAATCAAAGGGTGGATGATTCTTCGGCAGGGCCATCATCTGGCGAGGCACACACAGCTCTTACAGGGCATTATGGGTTTTCTCTAACCACTGAGCATCAGTTGTACACTCATTTTTGTGGTGCATTGTGGGATTGAATGAGTGCACTCAAAAATGTTCGCTATGGTTTCAGACAACACTATGGCTGCCCCCTCAAATATATAATGCCATATTTAAGGGTATGGGTTGATTTTGGATACATCCTTCCCAAATTATAAGGGTTGATTATGCCTAGCAAGTATTTACTGGGATATTATTTGGCATTCATATATTCAGCTAGCCCGCTCTTGTAGCACACACAATAAACTGTAACCTTATTAAGTGCAGCCTGAGATGCTGATCTAATAACCAATCCGATGTAAGGTCACATCATGCCTGATCACTGGCGCGAGACATTCAACCCGGTTGCTTGGAGACGGAGGACAGTGAACGCGCTTGGTGTAACTCTATCCAGAGAAGACATTGGGATCCAACTTAACTCGGCCAACATGTGCTACCTAGCATTAGAGATCGTTTCACAGCACTCGTGTTTTTAGACTTCAAGTTGAAATTTCAAAACGGCACAATGTCTTTTTCCTTGTTGGATTACCGGAATATCGACGTCGCGCGTAATCGTGTGGATATCCATTGATTACTTCGTCTGCGCTCGTCACCGAGTCAAACATAATGCCTAGTTATCAAAAGAAAATTATATTCTCTGTCGCTGGCGTGCTTTGCTTCGGCTGTGTTCTGGTCGTGGCGGCCGCGATGGGGACGCAGTTCTGGGTACGAGCGACGGTTCTGTGTAAGACGGGCGCGCAGATCGTGAACGCGTCCGGAGCGGAGCTGGACAAATTCATCGGAACGACGAACTACGGGCTTTTCCACGGCCAGGGCATGAAACAGTGTGGTCTGGGAGTCAGACCCTTTTATTTCTCCTGTGAGTAACTTAATCACATTAAGACAGTCCACCCACAAATGAAAAAAGTTACCATTCACACACCCTCATGCTGTTCCAAACCTGAATGAGTTTCTTTCTTATGATGAACATAAAACAAGATATTTAGAAGAATGTTGGGAACAACATAAACGAATGAGATCTTGCCTTTAGGGATAAAATGTTTTTTTTTTTGTTTTGTTTTTTTAAACTAACTCACAGGTTTGGAATAACCTAAGGGTGTAACAAAAAAAAAGAAAAAAAAATACATGATAGAAACTTCATTTTTGGATACGCTTTTAAGAAAAGAACAGTACTAGTGTTTAAAATAGTTTTTTCTTTGTTTGTGTGTTTATGTTTCTTATACTGTAGTATATGCCTCTAAAATATTTGGGCACTTGAGCACTTTAATAAAAGGCCAGTTCAACAACAAATATATATATATATATATATCATAAAACAACAGATAAGCTGATAAGTACTGTGTTTTTGTGGTCGAAAATAGTGGAACCTATTAATGTAATGAGCACATGTGTGAACTTGAAGGGAGTGACTTCAAATTATTTAAAGGTCACTGCAAAAACTGCTGAGAAAAGTGAAGTTAGTGATCAGAAAAGCTCTTGAGTCATTCCTTTAAAGGTGTCGTGCATGCTTTGTAATTTGATGTTTAATGCAGTGACTTCATAGATTGTTTAATGTTTTTTTTTACACTCATTTTGCATCCTTTAGAAAGACTTAAAAGCTTAGAAAAGATCAACCAACATGTTAGTAAAGCTTTCTGCTCTGTATTGTATGAAAACAAGAAAGATACTCTGGTTTAGAATAACATACAGGTACATATCTATAAAGGTCTAAATATACTTTAAGGCCAACAAACGTGTAACAAACCTATTTCAAATGATAGTATATGAAAAATGACCTTCACAAACACATACAATGTTTTAGTCATCAATGAAATTGTTCCTACATCTTGCATGCATAGCAAGTACAGTAAATCCCCTTCTGACTATAGATTTTACAGATTTAAGAGAGATATTTGCTTCACTGTTCAGTTGTTATTTCTTGAGGTTTGAGAGGGACTCGTCTTATTGAGGGGGTTTGAATGATGAATCTATTATGACAGCGTCACAAACAATGATTCATTCTCTCCTAATGAGATCTGGAAAAGCCCCAGATTCGAGAGCCAGACATTTAGCAGAACAAAAGAATACTGTCACTGTAAATGAGTTTTTACTCGTGGGGAGATGCGTGCAAATTGTGGACAGATATGATTAGAGATTACTTTTAATTATTAACATCAATTTTCATACATACAGGTGCTGGTCATATAATTAGAATAGCTTCAAAAAGTTGATTTATTTCATTAATTCCATTCAAGAAGTGAAACTTGTATAATGTATACATTCATTCCATATAGACTGATATATTTCAACTGTTTGATTCTTTTATTATAACTGACAACTAATGAAACCTCTTCACAATAGACTTTTTTAATGATATGACCAGCTGTACAGTGAAACTGTATCCTCAAAACTATTCTGAGATAATGGACACAGTCAGAATGAAACATAGTGACTCACAATAGCTTGAAGATATTAATGACTAATTAAAAGCTCACATGTGGATGATAATCATTTGTTGATGTTATAAATCTCTGTACTCTGTGTAGTTTTCCCTGACCTGATGGACGTGGGACTGGCCAGTCTCCATGTGAGTGTGATCTTCTTCTGCGCTGTGCTCATCGTCTTCTCCTCAGTGTCCTGCGCCTTCTTCTTTTACAATGCTTTCGGAAGCCCCTACGAGACACTGCATGGACCCCAGGGCCTTTACCTCTGGAACATGATAAGCTGTAAGACTTGCACACACACACACACACACTTTGTGTTTCCATGTTTTCCGGGGTCTCTCCATAGGTGTAATGGTGTTTCTACTGTACAGACTGTATGTGGTATTGTCCTACCCTGACCCTACACCTAAACCTACCCCTTACAGGAAACTACACACATTTTTAGATTTTCAAAAAAAACACCATTTATTATGTTTTTTAATCCTTTTGTATTACGGAGACACTGAAAATGTCCTCATAAATCACCTTCATATTGTAATACCTGTGTCATACCCACGTCATTATACACATTTGTGTCCTCATAAACCATATAAACATGCGCACACACACACAAACAGACATTTGGAGACGGTTGCCCGTGCTGTGCCTTGAGTACTATGAACAATTGACACTAACATAATAATATAAGTAACATTAAATGATGTCCTATTTACTAATTTGAAAAATATTTTACTTTATAATCAAACTATGATAAAAAAAATTGTCATCAGACCAATCAAAACGAATTGATTCTCACTTTCTTTAAACCAACACCATTAAGTTTAAATTAGGATCCTTTAAACAACATAAACAATAAAACAAAATAAAAACACTTGTACAGGCCAGATTCACTTTACTTCACTGTAAACATTGATATACTGTATATTGTTTTTGAACAAAATAATTGCTATTTAAAATGCTATTTTTTCCCAGTGTATCCAGTCCAAATTATTCATTTAAAATGAAATAATAATCATAACAATAATTTAGTAAATAAAATAACTTGGTAAATATAATTAATAAATCTAGAGAAAAGCGAAACATAGTTAAATGACAACAGATTTCAATAATTTACACAAATAAAACGAATCACTGTTAATGTTATGTCAAAGTAGAGCTTTTACCTGCTCAAAAGAAACTCTGAAGACAGTATGTTACACATATTTTACGCATACATCCATTTAGACTTTAGGATCTTTACTGAAGCACAGTATATTAAAAAGAAAAAAAGAAAAAAAAACGAGCCTTGGCAATTGTTAATATCTCTCTGTTAGTAGTGAGAAAGTGATCTCAGCTATCCTGAGAAGAGAGAATTGAATGATAAATAAATAAAGTGATGGAAATGAATGCGCTTGGTGGAACTGGCCAGATTTCCACTGCATCTCTAGTGTCAGGTGCCTCTGTTGTGTGTGTACTGATGCCACTCTAATAGGCCATTTGACCTGTCCACACCATTAACTACAAAATACAGCAGAATCACACACACACACACACACACACATATATATATATATAAAGGTGTAAAAGCTGTCACTGGGGTGGTACCTTTTTTATTTTACTTTTTATATTTATTTTATTTCTTCATTTTTAAGCAAAAGCATAGGGAACCCTAAATGGTTTTTGAGTGTCTTTTTGTTTTTACACTGATTAATACAGGGTGATAAAAAATAAAAAGAACCACATTGACACAATTCATTTTAATTCATTTTTGGTTCAGAAGGGTTGAAATTGGTAGAAATAGTTTTTGAATATATTTTAAAATGTAATTTATGCATGTGATATTTATTTATTGTAGAACAAAGGCTGCATGCATGACTTAAAATAAGTAATAATAATATGAATTAAAGGAAAGGAGGAGAAAAAAATAAAAACCCTCTATAGGAGTGACAAGCCACATTTACACACCTGAAATGCCTGCTAATTTATCTTTCACTATATTTTAAGTATATGTATTTTTTCATATAAGAAGGTTTCTCAGAATAAATTCTTAACAGAGGTTCGGCTCTGTTCATTCTTGCTGTTGAACGCTCTAACATCTCAATATGTTTTAATTCTATAAACCACAATCTGTCAGCCAGAAATGTCGGTTCATACCAAACTTTAGTTAGTGCGAGCCCAGACCTCTGAAGGGTGCTTTTTTTTTCAACGTTCAACAGCCTTTTGACTACCTCTTTTAATGGCATTAAAGAAAAAGAAAAGAAAAAACCCTGATATTTTTTTTTCCATTAGAATACACTCACCTCGTGTTTAGTACCTGATTTACTTACCTCCGTGGAGCATAGAAGGAGATGTTTGGTAAAATATCTCTGCTGCTCTTTTCCAATCAACGAAAATGGATGGTGATTTTTTTTTTTTTTTTCAAAAAAAGGGAAATCAGTCTTTCAGTCCAAGTAGCTTTCTGTTGGTCAGCTTGAAGCCCCTGTGTGGGGAAATCCTTCGCACATGGATTATTCTTGAAATAGATGAATTTCGCTCACAAACAAATATCCCAAAACAGCGGTACACCTGACTACACCTTAACAGCAGCACGGAAGTCTTATGACACATTGTGCATTACATGATACATACGCTTTTTGTGAGGACGTTTGTTATTTTCATTGGGATATCCTCTCGGTCCGCGTCAGCTCTCCAATCTTGCGTTCACGTGTCTCCTACACCAAACGGCAAGACCTCCAGTGAGTAATGATGACTTTTGTGCTATTGCTCACTGCCCTTTTGTTGTACTTTTTTGCCCTTTTGCAGACTGAAAGTGTACATCACCATCCACTTATCATTGCAAAAAAAGCTCAGACAGACTTTTATTTAGAGCTGCGTTTGAAGGCCCTGAAAAGCGAATTTGAATGGATTTAAAGCATCACTTACTTCCCAAGATTAAACACACTTTTACATGACAAGACACAGTTCTTTTATAGTGAAGTGGTAAAAACCAAGTGAGAAGTGTTGCTCTGAGGCTTTTCTTACTTAAAGAGAGTTAGTTGTAGTTTGGATGTAGTTTTGGATAGCATTAATTTTCACTGCATGGTCAAAAACATGAAAATAATGACAACATTTTCATTTTGGGGTGGGGGAACTATATCCGTCAGAACAGATTTAGTTCATTATGCATTTTATTATAGTTCTGCTTTTTTCTATTATTCTGTGAGAGCCTGGTCCTGAAAATGCATATAAATTGTACACCAAATAAAAACAAACACTCGTGATACTGATACACTGACTTTGGCAGTGATATGATATGCACATATTTGACGTGCATATATTTCACAGTTTTTGCATATTATGCAAAATGTGTTGCTGTGCATATGACGCAATTCTCACTTACATACATAAGCATCTCTCCCACAACCCTACTCCTACCCACTGCATAGCATATAGACACCAGTCGTTTTGCTTATCAATACCCTTACCAAAATGTAGTATACTTCAAGTTTATTTCATTAAGTATATTTAAGTAAGGTTCAAGGATATTTTTAAGTACACTTTATGTAGTAAGTATACAAATATGAGTGGACTAGTAGAATACAGTACTCCTTGCGATTAAATTGGCCCACTTTCTAGTATATAAAAGTATACTTCAAGTACAATAATTGAGTACACCATTAGTTTACATAAATGTTTTTAGCGTGTACTGCAACCATACTAAAAGTGAACATATAGGTGCAGTAGTTTACTAGTTAAAACACTTTGAAGTATAGTCTCAGTAATAGTACAGAAGATGTGTACTAGCGCCCCCTACCACATTCTAGGAGCACAAGTATAGCTCCAACACTGAAAAAAATTTATGTTGAATTTACTTAATTTTATTACGTCAAGGGGTTGCACAAAATAAATTGATCTAAATCCAGATATATTTTTTAAGTTGAGTGAATTTATATTTTATAAATTGGTTGTACTTATATTTTATACATTGAGTTTATTCATCTCTTTCAGTAATTTCAGATTAATTATATTCATAATTTTAGCTAAACTATTTTGAGTAGAATTTACTCAAATTAATTGTGCAACCAGATCAATTTAATTGTTTAATTTCTACATATTAAAATTTATTGTATGTTTCATTAATATTCAGACATATAAAGCAAACCTAACAACCTTTTCAACTCTAACTTTATTTTTGTGATCCAAGAGATATTTTCTATATCTATAGAGGGCACTTTAAAACACCTTTAAAACATAAATATAACTCGTAATATGGTACTTACAAAACGACCGAGACACGAAATCCACTGTGTGGAAATTAAACGAAACATATTTTTTTCTAATTACTTTTAATTGAATGAAATTAGCTTGTTTTAAACAAGGGCAGTGAATTTGAAAATCAATAATAAAAAATAAGTAGGATTAAATAACACATTAAAATCAGTGAAATTAACCAGATAAAAACATGTAACATTTACAAGGGGTCAGAATCATTTTTTTCAGTGAATATATTTAGACTATATTTTTTCTATGTATAAATCAAGTACTTAAATGTTATTTTTAGTATATTTCGGAGAAGTAAAAAAGCCCATTTCTGAGAAGTACCTTTTGTAACAAGCAGACTAAAAGTATACTTCCCTATTGTTAGTTTAAAAGAAGTATACTAATAGCACATTAAAACAAACTTCTTTTTCAGGTTCCCACGAGTTTTTATTTTTATTCTCGTTAATCTCGAGATTCTCTTTTTCAGGTTTTTGCTCCTGCATGGTCCTCATCCTGTTCTCCTCGGAGGTCAAGCTGCACCACCTGACCGAGACCATCTTCGACTTCAACGAGGCCAGCTTCGTCTACAAGACGCAAAGCGAGAGATACGACAAGTCCTTCTGGCTCGTCTTCCTCACTTTCCTCATGCACAGCCTCAGCATCTTGCTGATCCGCCTAGCCGGGATCCAGTTCCCCTTTCAGGAGGCCAAAGAGTCGGATGCGAGCACGGGAGCGGCGGATCTCATGTACTGAGCGGCTCTTTTGTTCTGCTTCCTCCCCTGCACGCGACATCCTACCACAGCGACTAGCACTTCTCTTGTGCATAGCGGCATCCGTTTTGTTTATGGCTGAACACATCTGAGCCTCTTAAGCCATTGAGACCATGTGTGGGGATGAACTTGGAGATGTCTGTGTGTCTTATCTCGCAGCAGGGAGGCATTCATTCTGTCAGTCACACAGACAATTAACGCTCACCATTTCAAATGGCTGATGAAAACACCCTGTAGTTTCCAGTCTGGCTGGGGACGTGACAGTTTCCTTTGGTTGCCGATCTTTTATAATCACAAAGGGATGCAATTGACAGTTCTGTAGTGACCCCAGAAACTGTTTTGACACTTAATCCACACTTAAATATGTGTGAATGTCTTTGCATTACATAAATGGCAAACCAAGCACCATACACTGCACCAAAATATGTTTGTTTGACTTCACTACAACTACAATTCACTACAACTCATCAGACAATTACAATTATTAGCAAAAATTGTTAAATCCATAAAAGACATGTTCTCGTTACTTAAACTGAAATAGTTAACTAAGATGAAATCAAATATTTAAAAAAAGACTTATTTGTTTAGTACTACATAAAACAAAAAATACATATTAAAAAAAAAAAAATAATAAAATAAAATGTAAAAAAAAATAAAAACAGTATATATATATTATTATTATTATAAAAAATAATGAATAATTAAATAAAAATAATAATGACAAATTAACAAAAAAATTTAATAAAATATAAATAAAAAAATAAATAAAATGTAATTTCCTTGGCTTTTTAGGGCCACTTTATAGTGATTTTCAAATTTCCATTTGTACATATGCCTAGATATATTTTTTTAAAAAATCATTCAGGCATATATACTTAGCCACTTACATATATGACTTAGCCAACTACAGTATAACCATGGCTTTAGAATAACAGACACGTATTTGATTATTAATATGGATTTAATGTGATCTTCAACTTTTAAAAGGTAAACTAATATTACATAATTTTATTGTATTTGCATATTTCATAAACTCTTTCTATTTGTCTTTTTTAGTGTTTAGACACTCACGTCGTGCCAATGTGCATTTATTCATAATATAAAGTGATGTTTCACAAATACATTTTTGGTATGTAAACACTTAAATGTTTTCAAACTCTATTTTCAAACTGAGAATGCAATTAAAGTGGATTAATTATAATAAATAAAAATTAATGTAAAAATAAAAATTAAAGAGGCCAAAAATACAAACAAATATATATATACACACACACACACACACGCACGCGCACACAAACACACAATTATGCATTGCATAGATGTGCCGTATTTATTCTGACACTATTAGTCATGATTGGTATTGAACTGCAGCTTTTCTGGTCACTATAAATTCTGTGCCTTTACTCAGAATAAAATGATATGAACTATTCTAGTTTCACTTTCTTTATAATGCACTGCTTTTATGAACAGTAGTACAATATAGTACAAAGTTTGTAGATTTACGAACATTTTAAGTACATTTATATGTGTATTTTGGAGGCTGTACGCATCCAGGAACAATGCTGTGAAAGAGGAGAAAAGCGGCTCTCATCACTCAAGACATCATGAAAGAGAACTGCTTTGTGAGCTCAGAATTCAGACCAACAGAAAAGAAACAAAGTACTCCACCTGCTGCCAGGAAACTGTAAAATGAAAAGCAGCTCTCTGTCGTGTGTCTTTCTGCCTCCTGAATAGAAAGTGTCTGCTACAGAAGCAATGTCTTGATGACCTGATTCACACTGAGGTTTGAACTTCTGTCAGAGTTTAAAGGACTCTTTCCTGAACCACAGCCTGCTACTCATCTCTGAAGAAGAGATAAGGTATGGCTTTTATTTTTAAGGTTGCATGACACAGATTTCGGTTGACTTAGTTTAAAAGTGATTCAAAGTCTGTAAAAATAAAGAAACTGTAATGTATTAACTCAGTTGAATTGGCTGATTTATTTTTTATTTATTTTTTGTCTGAAAAAGTCTGAAATGAAACACTTAATTTGTTGTCTTACAATTTTTTTTTTGCTATTATATTCTGTGAGAAAGCTAAAAGCTGAACTCTCAGTCTTATTTGCACACATCACCACTTTATTTCCGGAGCACAGATCCAAATAGAGACATACAGTCATGTTTTTCTCGATTGTTGGTTAACCATAAAGTGAATTCATCATATGTCAGCATTTTGCATTTTTGATTTTGATCATATTTGATGTGCATTTGCTATGCATGCCAAATGCAATGCATGTGTTTGTGCATTTTCTATCTGTAATGTTATCTTATGTTGAAAACCTTGCAAAGCATGAGACGCATCAGCTTCAACCATACATCAGCAGATAGAGCTGTAACCAAAGAGCAAATGCAATTTTGTTAAATATTTGGGTCATATATATATATATATAATACTAATGCACTTTTTTTAAATGAAAGCAGATACACACATTACTACGGTACTTAATGTTCATCTGTTGGTTTATCTATTGTAGGCTACTATTACTTAAAAAACAGACTTAATTATAGGCAATAGCAAAGCCCTGAATCAGCCATAAACTTTTGCACTAATGTACAGAGATATTTAAGGCAAATGATTCAGTAGTCAATTTACTGCAACTTTTTTTCTTTCTTTTCTACGGAGAACCAGGATGCCTGCTACGCCTATTATATAAATAGAACCATTCACAGCTTAACCTTAATTGACTAAATAATGTTTAAAACTACTACTATATTACTGTCCATGATCATGAACGCAGGCTAGGTTATCGTAACGCGCGCACACGGCACGTGCTAAAGAAACGCGCCTGAACGCGTCCTGTCTGAACAATGCGCTCGTCTCGCATGTATTTTCATTGTTTTGTGCTCCGGGGGGAGCTGCTGTCAGACTCTTTCACTTGGAATCCTGCGGAACTAGGGGCAGGAAAGTAAGGACTCGAACTAACTGTTGGGGTGATGTTTTCCGTCACCTGTAGATGGACACTGATGTGGAGGAAATCCTTCAGCAGATCGCGGAACTGGACAAATGGAGAGAGATATTTAACTCCCGCGGGTACGCGCACGCACGCACGCACGCACGCAAGCTCCTGTGCTTCCCAGCGACCCTCCATGTTTAACTCACCTGTTTTTACCTTTCAGGTTGGAATTACCACAGGGCTATAAAGTAAGTGATTGCATTTATTTATAGCGAAATGTTTTCTATTTGTAATTTAGGCTGGACCCAGTATTATTAGTTTTCCACATTTGAGGTTGATATCTCCAAAATGTGCAGTAAACATTTCTACTAAATGAATTTACTTGACAGTCAGGTAAATGACACAGAATACTTCATCTGCCATCAGTGGTTCAACCGTAACATTAAGAAGCTATGAGAATACTTTTTTGTAGGCAAAGAAAATAAAAATAACAAACACAGATTTGATGTTTCAAAGAGTAAACACACCCACACTCTCAGAAATAATGCGGGATGGTACCTTTTCAAAAGAAACATGTTTGTACCTAAAGGGTCCATCGTGGTACTTTAAAGCTACATATTAGTACTTACAATGTGCATATTTGAACCTATATGTAAAAAAGTGTACCTTTACTTCTGAGAGTATAAAAGTATTTTTGTTCAGTGGATATTCTACAAAGCGTGATTAATGAGAACATTTTCATTTTGGGGTGGAGTAACCCTTTTGTACCCATACTAGTAACTAGTATCAATGTGTATAATTGACACTTTTGACCCTCTGCTCTCAGGTGGCTGTATGTCATTTCTCCCATGACATACAGTCAGCCAATCAGATGAGAGTATGCGTGTGCCTGCGTGGCTGCAATCCTCTCACAAACTCAGTATTACAGACTGGAGGAGAGCTGTGTGTTTGCTACCACTTTACCTCTATGGCATTTCACTAGGTGTATCCACACAATGCCATGTGTGAGACTCAATTTACATGCAGTAGTAGAGTGCAGGTAAAGATCATCATGACGGATTATCAGGACCTTCTGCAAACCATCAAGAGTTTGCAGCACTCCAGACTGAGCTACATAGAGCTCCTTCAAGAGGATGTGAAGAGAAACCAGAATGTGAGTTATCTACTGATGGCTCATTCATCTCAAACCTGGCGTCTTCAGAAGATTAGAAACAGTGCATTTGGCATTTCTGTTATTTGCGGAGTTGCAAGGAGAGGTTAGAAATATGAGGAAAGATATAAATGTATAAATTATGTTTATATGTTGTTAGAAAATTTCACAGAAATATTAGATCTAGGACTACTTTTGGTAATCAAAAGTTGATTATCATTAAAGTGAAATTTTAAGCATTTTTTTTTTATCTCATTATTTTAATACTTTCAAATACTTTAAACGTCCGGTCAAAAGTTATGATTAATTAAGAGAGATTATTATTATTATTTTTTTTTTTTATTTAATTTAATTGGTTTCTTATGCTCACTTATGCTACATTTATTTGATCAAAAATATAGTAAGAAAAAAAAGTAATTTGAAAATGTGATAATATTTTACAATTCAAAAGAACCAGTTTTTTATATATTTATATATGTTAAAATATATTTTAAATTGCACTTTATTCCCATGCTGGCAAAGTTGATTTTCAACAGTAATATTTATATGCTGCTTTGGTTTTCAAGAAACATTACTATTATTATTATCATCGTCATCATCATCATCATCATCATCATCAGTGTTCAAGTGTTTTTTGCTGCTTAATATATGGAAACTGGCAAGTTTGGGGTAAGATTTATTGATTGATTTATGAATGGATCAAAATGAAATGAATACTTTTTCTCAACATGGACACACAAAAATGTATCAAAAGTGGCAGTAAATTTTTTTTTATGTAACATTTTAAAATATATTAAAATAGAAATCTATTCTGTTAAATTTAACATTCTTTACTGCTATTAATATTTTTACTATATTGCTGTCAAATAAATGCAACCTTGATGAGCACAAGAGAGTTTTTAGCATTATAATTTCTTAATTATCTAAATATTCTGGTTTTGTTGTTTGCAAATAACAAAACTAACAAATAAATAAAAGAAGTTTGGTACATAGCCTAAAAAAATATTATATAATAAAAGGGTATCATATCATTTTAAGGGTAAGACAAGGTAGAAGGCATACTGTAACAACTGCACCTCGCTTTCTCTCTTGTATAGAGACCTAGTGAGAAGATCAGATCTGAAGAGGACAGTGATGACTCTTCTAGATCAGCCACCTCGACCTCGGCCCATCACATCGACCAGTTCACAGCACCCTACTCTGTTCCTCGAACCCTCACGGTGTCTCCGAGTCTGGGTGGGCAGCCGCTGTCACCAGAGCTGGCGGTGGTGAGTCCGTCGTGGAACATGACCCTGTCACTTGACCCTCGCTCTCTTGCCTCCCATGTGTCTCACAACAGACTTGAGCTGTGTGTATATGTGCGCCCCGGAGACAAAAGACAGGATATGGACTCATCATTTATTTATTAGAACTTTAAGCAGTAGATATAGTATTCTTGTATATTCTTAACTACTGCTAATTCTACTAAACGGGTGAAAAATCCACCAGAATATCATGTATAAAATAATGATAAAACAAAACGACTGCATACCTATATTTTGGGTGTGTTAGCTGGATCTGGGTGTTGATTTTTATTGTAAACAAATTAAAAATACCCTCCCCTCCATGATTTCCCACATGATTTTTATTATTATTTTGACATATTGCATTTTGCTTTGTCACTCATACAGAGTTTAAGAAATATTTTATTTGGGAACACGTTCCATATATTCAACTATGAGTGGAAAAAATCGTTCTTCAAGTTCCGCGAGCCTTTCTCTGACATGGCATATGCTCTGGAGACTGAGAGGGTGGTGAGTATTACAAAACTTCTCATTAACAGTCATCGTTTATTGTTATAGTTTCAGGTATAAACGAATAAACTAGTGCTGTCAAAAGTGTTTGTTTACATAATAAATATGTGTGTATACTGTGTATGTATATATATATATATAAACAAACATGTGCATGTATATATTTAAGAAAAAAAATGCTATATTTAAATATGAAATATATTTATATACTACTTAATAATATACCACTTAATATGCATGTATATACATGTAAATATTATTCCAAATATACAGTATACTGAAGGTGTGTGTATTTATATATGCATAATAAATATGCACAGAACACATACGTATATTATAAAAAACGCTGTAGGTCTTGGTTCGAAGAAGCCAACAGGACAACATCATCTGCAAAAAGCAGAGATGAGATCCTGTGGTCCCCAAACCGGACCCCCTCCTGCCCCCGACTGCGCATAGATATCCTGTCCATAAAAATAATGAATAGGACCGGTGACAAAGGGCAGCCCTGCCAGAGTCCAACACGCACTGGGAACAAGTCTGACTTACTGCCGGCAATGTGAAGCAAGCTCCTGCTCCAGTCATACAGGGACCAGGGGTCTCGGACACCGTACTCCCAGAGCGGCCCCCACAGGACACCGCAAGGGACACGGTCGAATGCTTTCCCCAAGTCCACAAAACACATGTGGACTGGTTGGGCAAACTCCCATAAACCCTTCAGTACCCTAAAGAGGGTATAGAGCTGATCCAGTGTTCCACGACCAGGAGGAAAGCCGCATTGTTCCTCCTGGATCCAAGGTTCAACTATTGGATAAATTCTCCTCTCCAGTACCCTGGCATAGACTTTCCTGGGGAGGCTGAGGAGTGTGATCCCCCTATAGTTGGAACACACCCTCTGATCCCCCTTCTTAAAAAGAGGGACCACTACCCCGGTCTGCCAGTCCAGAGGCTCTGTCCCCAACCTCCATGCGATGCCATAGAGGCTTGTCAGCCAAGACAGCCCCTCGGGATCCAGAGACCTAAGGTACTCAGGGCGGATCTCATCCACTCCCGGTGCCTTGCCACCAAGGAGCTTCTTAACTACATTGGCGACTTCAGCCCGGGTAATGGTCGACCCCTTGGCCCCCGGCCTCTGCTTCCTCAATGGAAGATGCCTCGGTGGGATTGAGGAGATTCTCAAAATATTCCTTCCACCACTTGACAATATCCCCAGTTGAAGTCAGCAGATTCCCACCCCCACAGAATAAAGTGTTGGCAGGGCACTGCTTCCCCCTCCTGAGGCGCCGAACAGTTTGCCAGAACCTCTTCAAGGCTGACCGATAGTCCTTCTCCAGGACCTCACCGAACTCCTCCCATACCTGAGTTTTTGCCTCTGCAACCACCCGGGCTGCAATCCGCTTGGCCCACTGGTACCTATCAGTTGCCTCAGGAGCCCAACAAGCCAAGCAGGCTCGATAGGACTCCTTCTTCAGCTTGATGGCATCCCTTACTTCCAGTGTCTAGTCACCGGAAGCTTTGTGGCCACATCTTCGAACAGCCGCATCAACAATGGAGGCAGAGAACATAGTCCACTTGGACTCAATGTCTCCAACCTCTCTCAGGATCCGGTTAAAGCTCTGCCGGAGATGGGAGTTGAAGACCTCCCTGACAGGGGGCTCTGCTAAGTGTTACCAACAGACCCTCACAGTATGTTTGGGCCTGCCGAGTCTGTCCAGCTTCCTCCCCCACCAACGGATCCACGGATCCAGGGGGGCCGTTCCTCCCAATCACACCACTCCAGGTATCACTAGCATCGCCCACGTGAGCGTTGAAGTCCCCCAGTAGAACAACAGAGTCCCCAGTTGGAACGCTTTCCAGCCTCTTCCTTCCAGAGACCCCAAGAAGGCCGGGTACTCTGCACTGTCATTCGGCCCGTAGGCACAAACAACAGTGAGAGATCTAACCCCGACCCGAAGGTGCAGGGAAACGACCCTCTCGTTCACCGGGGTGAATTCCAACACATGACGGATAAGCTGGGGGGCTGTGAGCAAGCCCACACCAGCCCGCCGCGGGCGACTTCAGAGTAGTGGAGAGTCCACCCCCTATTGAGGAGTTGGGTTCCAGAGCCCGAGCTGCGCGTGGAGGTGACTATCTCTAAACCAGGGGTAGGCAAATTCGGTCCTGGGCTGGTGTCCTGCAGAGTTTAGCTGCAACCCTAATCAAACACACCTGCCTGTAACTTCCTAGTGATCTTAAAGACTTTGATTAGATTTTTCAGGTGTGTTTGATTAGGGTTGGAGCTAAACTCTGCAGGACACCGGTCCTCCAGGACCGAATTTGCCTATCCCTGCTCTAGATGGTACCTCTCAACCTCCCGCACTAATTCCGGCTCTTTCCCCTTTCCACAAAGCACCAGCCCCTTATGGTCTCTCCTGCAGGTGGTGGGCCCACAGGAGGGCGGCCCCACGTCGCTCCTTCGGGCTGTACCCGGCTGGGCCCTTTGGGGTAAGACCCGGCCACCAGGCTCTCGCATACGAGCCCCATCCCTCGCTTGGCTACAGGGGGCGTCCACGCCTACGCCATACCGGGCGACGTCACAATTTTAGTTGCGTTCCTCTCCATATGGGGTTTTGGACCGTTCTTTGTCTAGCCTCTCACCTGGGACCTTTTTGCCTTGGGAGACCCTACCAGGGACATATAGTCCATGACAACATAACTTCAACCATGGTAAGGTGGCGATCCAAGGAGAGGACTAATAAATATTAAAAATTGCATGTTTAATACTAATAAATATTAAACATGCAATTATATTATTGAAATTACTTAATGAAGAGACAAATGTGCAACTTTCTTGTTTATGCAGATGTGAAGTAGCCTGGCATGGCCATACGTAAGCTTCTGCTCAATTTTCATTTCCCTCCAGCATTACGTCTGGGTCTGATCCCATTGAACGCGTTTCCTCAGGAGAGCAGCGATC
>JAUCMS010000025.1:3834543-3851052 GCA_032357445.1 Enteromius radiatus
AACAGACATTTCCTATAAGAGCAACGCTTCAGGACATCTTTTCAAAGATGCCATTTTGTCAGTGTAATTCTGTATGAAGTTGACACCTCTCTTCACTAGCAGGCCCTTCAGAAATCATCCTAATATGCTGATTTACTCAAGATGCACTCAAAAAGAATTTTTTATTATAAATACTGCTAAAAAAACACAAGATAATATTCAGCGATTTAAGTCTCTGATTTAATGAACAGTCTCTTTAAAATACACAAACTTTCTAGCACACATGGTTTTAATTGTAGATTTTAGATACATCATATTCATATTTGTTTCGTGGAAGTCCTGCATTCTCAAATAGCAATTAGTTAAAGGAAATTGTCATATGAAAACTGAGAGAAATACATGACGAATGTGAGCCTAAACATAGTTTCTCTTTGCTCTCTTGCAGGGAGGAGCCTGTGCTATTCAGATGGTGGTTCAGGCTTATATTATTAAATATTTGCTCTTCAACCGGCCATTGAACTCAGAGTGCACACTGCAAAGGTGATTTGTTTTTCAGATTTGCAGCCATAGTAACTTTTACATTGTTATCAGAATATTTATGAATTAATGATAATATACATACAGTATATTGCAGTTGAAATCATCACTTGTGTCATTGAAATAAAGGTTTTTGAGGTTTCAGCTTGGACAGACTCTTTCTTCCTCTGGTTCTCAGTATGGTGACGGTAGGAGAGAAGGAGCAGAGGAAGGCGCTGGGAGCCGCTCTGTCTGATATCTTGTGGACAGCCGGCGAGGAGCAGACAGCCTCTGTCTGCTTGGTCACGTCAGAGCGCTGCTTCACCCCACACATGGACTACAAGCTAGACAACTTCACAGAGAGGGTACATGCAGTATATGAGGACATGCTAACATACAGCTGAAATGGTGTAATCGTTTAATTTCTTTCTTTCTTTTTAATTCCACAGTTGCAGCTTTTCACCTTTAAAAAGAAAGAGGATGTTAGGTCATTTATATGTGAGCACATTCAATGTGTAGGTACATTTAAAAACACAAATTCTATATTATTAGGTAAACATGGGCCATATACAGTATATTATGTTACGTTGATATGATATGATAACTTTCACCTGAATGTGTGTAGTTTAAGGAAGAAGGAAGCCATGGAATCATACTTTTCCTGTATAGCCTCATCTTCTCCAGGACTATTGACAGGTACTGTAGGTTGTCTTGAAAGAAAGCAGTACTTATATTCTGCGTGGAAGCATTACATTGATAAATTGTGACAGTAAAGACATTTACACTGTTCCAGAAAAAGTATATTTTATGACTAATACTCCCCATCTCTCAGCTTTAGTTTGTACTGTAAGTCATAAATTTATAAGTTTAGTTTATACAGCTTGTTGATAAAGGAATATGGATATGCCATAAGAACCAATCAAGAGAATTGTAGTATTTTAGACTGAGGGACTGAATTAATTCTCTACATTTGTAGGATACGGGCAGACTTTGACTGTACCACCACTCATCTTTTGCACGTGAGCTTGGGGAACTTTGTTTGTCGACAGGTAAGGAAGGAGCAGAATGTTTTTCGTGCATATGACATGTTGTGTTTAATTGTGCCAAATGATCTCTACACTCATTAGGCCTTATTAAACCTGCTCCTGACGGGCCGTGCGACCCCTCATGTCTTCAACGGTACATCACTAAACAACGAGCAAGACGAATCACTCTCCCAGCCTCTCCACGGGGTCCTGACTCGCAGTCATGTCGGATATCTGCTCTGGAACAGAGAACAAGTCCATTATGCACAGCTCCCACAGGTACAGGGGTTTGGTCTCTCCCTGGGTCACTCTCTCTGAATATTTCACATGAGGTCAAAAAATCTTGATCGACCAGTTGTGATTCCTGAGATTGCCAAACTGATTTGGAGACTCCCACTTGGCTTCTTAGCTTCTGTATTACTGCATTGTATTCTATTATATTCATGGATAACAGATCCATGTTAATTTGATCCGGTTTTCCTAAGGTGGGCAGTATGCTGAAAACCCCCAAGCTTCCTGTCTGGGTGTGCAATATCAATGGCACCTACAGTGTTTTGTTCAGCCCGAACCGGTCGCTGCTCTCTGACTGGAAGATGGAGCATCTTTTCCACCTTTACTTCTACAATGGCCAACCAGCTCAGCTCAACACAACAGTGCTCACCATAGGTACAGCCATTAGCTTCTGCGGTTATTATCGTGCGCACCAGACATTTCAAATGTATATATTGTATTGCTCTTTTGTATTTCAGATACACACTCCCATCACTGGGAAGCTGGAAATAATGATATTCAAGGAGACCCAGAAAAAAAGTTTCCATCTGTAGAGATGACCATTAGGACCAAGTGGGAGGGTGCTGTCATTGACTGGAATGGGATAGTGCCTTTTTTCTAAGTAGGTTTGTAGCAGGTCACCTGATTTGTAGTATACTGTACCTCTCCGGGCCTGAGATAAAGAATACTTCATAGACCATGGAAATAGTTCACCCCAAAATGAAAATGATGTCATCATTTACTCACCCTTGAGTAATCTGTATGTATTTCTTTGTTCTGCCGAAAAAGAAAGTTTGTAACCAGGCTGTT
This sequence comes from Enteromius radiatus, assembly GCA_032357445.1. NCBI lineage: Eukaryota > Metazoa > Chordata > Actinopteri > Cypriniformes > Cyprinidae > Enteromius > Enteromius radiatus. The sequence goes on from JAUCMS010000025.1 coordinate 3,837,144, forward strand.
TTGGGTAACTACTGTCTTCCACTGTATTTTTTTTCCTTTCTATGGAAGTAACAGCCTGGTTACAAACTTTCTTTTAAATATATTCCTTTATGTTCGGCAGAACAAAGAAATGAGGATAGAATTCCTATTCCTTTAACTTTATTCTGGTGCTATATCATTTAGCTGTTACTGTTTTTCTTCTTCTATTTAGATCCGAAATGGTTTCAAATTGCTAGTATCAAGTCTCAAGACTTAATCGCTCAAGTCTGCTCAAGTCATGATGGAAAAAGCTGATGTCTTAAGTTACAGGGTTTAATCAATTTAAGTCAAGATCGTTATTCAAAGCCTCGCGGTCTTTGGTATAAATTCATGTATGCAGTATTTTATTTTTATATTTTAATTTAATTACTGCTGTGTTCCAGGATCTTTAATTAAACAAAGGTAAAGCATTACAACAAGATTCAGTAAGTTAACTTTTTTACAACATTAGATTTCTGTTAAATAACAATAGCGCAATTGTTCATTCTGAATTTATTATATCATCATAATTAACTGATTAATTAATCACATGCAAAATAAAAGTTTTTGTTTACATAATATTATTTATGTGTGCATGTGTGCTGTGTATTTATCATGTATAAATACACTCACATGCATGTATATATTTCAGAAAAAATATGTATTAAATATATTTATTTATAATGTAACTTATATTAATCTAAATATAGACTTGTAAATGGATTGTAAACATTTTCAAAATATATACTGTATGTGTGCGCGTTTATATACACATATTATCTTTTTTTTGTATGTTACTAATCGTGATTAATTTGGACAGCACTACTTATTTTTGAACATTCAGAGATAACTGTGATATTTAGTTTGTGAGAATGGGGGAATAAAGATGGTAAACCTATTTTTATAAAAATCTTATGAATTTAGTGAGTTATGTGCTACAGAGGGACTGAATGAAGATTGGTTATATACTAAGGTCTTAAGAATATTAATAAGGATACTAATAACTTTATAAGTATTAGTATTTTATAATTGTTTAAGAATCTAATGTGTTCAATGTATACAATACAGATTACTGCAGATTTGTTCAGATTGTTTGAGGACCTAAGACAGAGCCTTGTGGCACTTCACTTCCATTTGACCTGAATATAAGAAAGCAAATAGTCAAAATGTGCTGTAAAGGTTCTTCTTTTATGTAGTTTATTATCAAAGGCTAAATTGACATAATAGGATATACACTTTTATGACAGAATTATAGCGCATTATAGAAAAGAAATAGAAAAAATATTATTTTATATATTGAGATACAGGTGTATAAATACAATATTACCAATAAGAACATATAAACTTAATGTGTCTTTCTAAAGAAGGTCGACCTTATCAATTAACAATAGCATCTAACAATCTGAACATACGTATATTCCCTTTACAGATTTTCTCTTTTGGATGTGTAATATAATGATACATAAATGGCTCTTTTACAATTCCTGTTGATATGTAATTTAAGAATGTCAAAACAGATCTGTAATTGTATGTTATGCAACAGATGTATAACTTTGAACTATAAGAGCCAGAACAAAAAAAACCCCCAAAACTGCTTAAGTGCCGGTGTCATGCTCAGTGCTCTATCATGGAAGTCGAATCACAGTTTCTTTTACATGAATCTCTGCGCTACGGGTTAGTAACAAAAGCTCTAGGAGAATCTCACAGCATTTGAATGATAATTTGTATGTATTTGGGGATACTGTGGATTTAAAACACTGAAGCCATGAACATTAAACTGTACAACATGTTAGTAGATGTATGAACAATCAACCCAACAATATAATAGAACATATTATACAATTGTTTTCCACACAAATAGAGGGATAATAAAATTATAAAATTAACAGGACTTTCACGTCAGGCTCCTAACACAGTCAGTTCAAACTAAACTCTCATGCTTTGAGTCTATTTTACGAATGTCCACCTAATATTTCCTCCAGGTTAATGTCTTTCATCCAGTCATCATTGCCTGAACCTGATTTAAGCAGGGAGTCTATGAAATCGGAGTCTGCATTTATCCCTGGTACCGTGTTATCATCCTCTGGTAAGAAATCAAAGGTCAACCGTCCTGCCCGGTTGTTTTGATAAGTTGCTGGGCTTTGGCTCAGCTCTCCAAATGTGGTCGGACAACCCTGCTGTTCGGTGGACGACTGGGTCAGACAAGTCACCCCAGGTAGAGGGGGTATCCTAGGCTGACTGGCTTTGGGAGCAGAGCTTCTGATTGCAGGGTTGATGGGCAGCAGGCTAGAATGAGGTGCCACCTGGTTAGGAGGACAAATAGACCTCGGAGGAAAATGAATGTCACTTTGAGGCATCACTGTATTGGGGAGCCTTTTGACATCTAGTCCTGTTGGAGCTCCGCTCTGTTTGGCGCTGTTTGCCCAGTTCAAAGCAGTGTCCATCCTGCCCAATCTTTGCCCCAGCAGGGAATCTTGACTGATACTCGTCCTCGCATGCTGAGTGCTCAATTGAAAAGTGCCACTCTGGTTGTTGGTCCCGTGGAACTGAGGCTTGTTTTGCTGAAGCCCCATCCGGATCAGGCTGCTGGGTTGCGGTCGGAGCTGGTTTGCGCAAGCTTGAGCACCTGTGGGTCCTGAATTACGGTCTTGTCCAATTGGAAACCTTCTCTCTCCTGAGGTGGCCACCATCTTGGTTCCCTGTCCATTGGGCAGGTGGCATGACAAGGTTTGGATGTCACTTTGGTCTGACCCATTGCCTGTTGCATATACATAAAAATGATGTAAAATACTGATTTACCAAACAGTAGTTAAGTCAAGATTTGGTGACATATGACATAAATTCCATGTTTCGTTTTGCCTTTAGAATATGACAAGCTGTTTGTGCGTATATATAAAGATCAGTAAAGTCTCAAACCCATTTTGAGATGTTCTTTCTAAAAGTTGAGACTCGTCCAAACCCTCCTAAAAAGCCTCACTGAAACACGCCAAACTTTTGATCTCGGAATGAAATCCAGACGTTTATAAAAACATCTTTAACATTGAAAAGCGCTTAGCTTCACGTCAGGGTCTGGGAAGATGTTTTTACATCTGTACATTCATTCTGTGAATGAAATGTAGGCAGGATCGTAAACGTGGCCTGTTTTATGTTAAATGTTATGCCCCTTACCATATTTATAAAACATTTCCAGCATGCGCTGAAGTTATTCGGCCAATCACAATGCACTGGATAGCTGGCCAATCAGAGCACACCTCACTTTTCAGAACGATGAGCTTTATAAAAATCGTGGCGGGGCAAAGAGAAGCAACAATACTGTGATGTGTGTGGAAAATAATGTTTCTTGAAGCTTAAACCACATAAACACATTATATTACAACAAATACACAAAATAAGGTTCATTTTAGTAACGTCATTACCCCTTTAATCTAAACCTAGCACATCCTAACACATCATCAGTGTGAGCATAATTTATGAAATTCATTAAAAGTAGTGCAATCATGCCAACTCTGAATAGTTTTAGTACGTTGATGGATTTATTATTTATTTGTTAATGTATTTCAGGGCTTCTCTAGGTCCACTTTACTGCAAAGTTTAGCTTCAACCCTAATCAAACCCACCTGGAGAACCTAATCAGGGCCTTCAGGATTACTAGATAGTTACTGGCAAGGCAGTTGGATCAAGGATGGAGCTAAACTCTGCAGGAAACAGAACACTGAGGGCCAAAGTTGAGAACCCCTGATGTATTTTGTCTTGGCAGACTAGATCTGTTGGGTTTCCTGCTGCTTCTAAGCCTTGCTTAGAGGAGTTTTAGAGGAATTCTGAAGCAATCTGCAGAAAGAGCTTATGGTGAACATTGCAACAGCCTATTTAAATGTGAAGCAAGAAATCTCACTGGCCGCAATAGAATTAGCAGAGGTCAGTCAGCATGTGTAGTAAAGCCCATCAGTCCATGCCGTCTAGAGTTTCAGGACTGAACTAGATATTACATTTCCATATTATAGGACACTGGAAATACCTTCCCTACCTGCGTATAAGCTTGGCTGTTGAGCTCCAACTCCATTGCGTGGTTGTTTGTAGTCCGGTGGCGGCCGTGTTAGATGACGACTGAACTGATCCTGTGTGCTCAGTTTCTCCTGAAACATTTACAGAAAAATACCATTGTTTAGTAGTTTAGGAATAAAAGCCAAACTCTGAGTGATAAATCACAGGGGTGATGTTAGCAGGGTCCAGTAGTAACCTACTTTGTATCATCTGTATAATCGCACAATGCTAAATCAACAGTGGAAGAGATTCAATAGAGTTTTGTGGCCGTAACTTTAAGGCGTGCACCCATACCGAAATTGTCTTTAATGCACAATAAACTCACCCTGAGTAAAATGTGGTATCAGTGGCTCAACTTCAGTTTTGCGACACTAGGAGAATACTTTTTTTGTCCAAAAGATAGCAAAAATAACATTATTTACTCAACCTGTCTTCTCCCCTCGGTGTATCACACCGCATGCGTACGCTTTCTACTAGACGTAAACAACTGCAGATTATGTAGCGTTGCAAAACCGAAGTTGAGCCACTGATGTCCCATGGACTGTTTTACCACATTTCTGGATCTGGGATCATTTCAGTAGCATTGCTATCTATGGAGGGTCAGATGCCTCTCAGATTTCATCAGTAATACTTGAATTTGCGTTCTGAAGACGAACAAAGGTCTAATGGGTTTGGAATGGCATGAGGGAGAGTAATTAATGACAGAATTTTTCATTTTGGGGTGAACTAACCATTGAAGAAGATTAAAGCTAATTCTCGTTCTGTTTCTCAGAAAACATTTCTAAAACCACTGTATTTAGCTGTAAATGCGGCAGCACTCACTGTATCAGGGATGTTGAGCTGCGGTTGACCCAGAGGTCTTTGAAGGTTCTGGTCCTGGCCTGGGTTCTTCTGCTGAGAGCTGAGAACCGGAGGCCTCTGCTGTTGGGTCTGGACTGTTACATCTACAGGACGGCCATTCGCTGGTAAACGAGGTCCCTGCGAAATTCCCTGCAAATGGAAATCATGTTATTATTATAGCTCGCATCAATAAATCTAACAACGGCCACTAAATTACATCCCGCTGTGATTGAACGATCAGTCCACTAGAGGGCAAGCTTTGTTTACAGTCAGTCTGATGTTACACAGTCCCTGTTCACATGTGACTTCCTGTGTGTGGTGATAGGGATTTTCCATAGCCTTTCCCACACTGTTCTATCACTTAGAGAAAACACATCCACGGCTATATTCATAATGGGGACGTAATAGTACCGAAGGGAGAACAAATTAGTCAGAAATTCTCAAAACATCCTGTCATTTTAATATGCCTGCAGTGACACATGCACTGTGAAGAAATGCTTGCTCTAATATTATTCAGAAAGCAAAGACTCTTGTTTAACCACTTACAGTTTTCTGTTTTAAATCATTTTGATTTTACATGCATTTATTCGAAACCCTAGTCAATGAGGCTCTCAGGACTTTTTAGCGTACAGTAGTGAGGGTTTTACTGTGTGACTGATAGCCCTGCTACACTCTTATAAGACCGATCCTATGGGGCGCAACCCAATTGCTGCCAGCAAAGGACAGATTTATTCAGCCACAGGGCAGAGGCACGCAATAACAGATAATCTCATAGGCCTATTTATCCTGTTTTTTGCAGTTTTACTGAAATGCACTCTTATTCAGGCTGTGATATTTCATGTTAGTTGCTCCTTTAAAACACTGATTACATGGCTGCTATTTTAGCCATAAAGAACTTAACTCGCCTGGCAGTCCAGCACAATTATCATTAATAATGAAAAGAGACATAGTTAAGGGTTATAAATTAGTCACCTATTCACTTTAAATCAAAGTATGTTTACACTTTATTTTAAGATGTCCTTGAGATAGTGTAAATATACATTCAAAATGTTAATGAAATATTAATGAACTACATGTACTTACTCCATGGTTAGGATTAGGGTTATTTGCATGAAATTATACATGATTTGCAATAATGCAATAATTGTAATGCAATAATAAATACGTGTAATAAGGACGCCTTAAAATAAAGTTAACAAAGTTATACTGTTTTTATGTAACTGAGTAATTCAAACACACATGCACTTCCATATACCCTGATGTGGAGAAAAAAAAAAACATCAAAAGAGCAATTAAATTTAAAATGAGCCTAAATTCAAAATGAAAGACCTAATTAGACATAGTAAAGATCCAATGCCTGCTAATTCTATTTGGGTCTATTACATGGGTAAAATGGCCCAAAATCTGCCCATGTGGTTTACTTGAAACAGCAGAGTATTCTCCAAAACATGAAATAAAAAAGCATGTCAAAAACACCTCTGTGAGGAGGTGGTATCTTAATTTTGCCAATTTTCTGTAACCATTAAACAATAGTTCACCTCAGAATTTATTGCTCATCATAACATTCTTAAATAGCATTTCTTTAGCTTTAAGAGTAGAGCACAGAGCTAGTAAAGCCAAGGTCATGGGAATACATTCACGTAAATGCAATGCAACTTGCTTGAATTGAAACGTAAAATGAATTCCAAACCTGTACTCTGCTCCATGAAAGGCAAGATGCATAATTCAAATCCCCAAAATACCAAACTACTTGTGTACTATATGCCTCTCAATGCCCTGCACTATGTTTGAGTGGAGCACAGACTGAAATTTGAGCATAGGTCTCATTTATGCTCACATATATGCAAATATGTTACAGAATATAAAGCATCAGTAATACGGACTATATTTAAGGCTCTTCTTTGCTGGTCATTTGCATGGAATCGTGGTTGTTTCTGAATGTATGGACAAAGAGCAGCTGGACATTCTCCTATATATTCTATGGAAGAAAGTCATAAGGGTTGGAATGAAACAAAGCTAATCAAATGATTACAGAATTTTCTAAAAAAAAATAATGAGGTCTATGTCAAGGACATTTCTCTGTTTCTGCATAACGTGAAAATCAAATGTATTCCACATTGCTCTGGTAGGAACGCAAGAGTATTACACAATATAATAAATTATAACGAGCGTCTAAGAAAAATACCTTTGCTCTGAACCAAAATTTAAATGTACAGTAATAATTCCATGTCAAGCAGCTTCAGTAAAGTGAAGTACTTCTAAACAAGCCTGAACCTGAGAAATGTCTTGCGCGCCCTGATCTCGCATGAGCGTCAAATCTTGCAAAACAGCAGAGGCTGTAGGCTTCTGTCCTCAGCAAACTCTGTTTGAGAACATGTCAGGCTGGATGGCCAAACACACACTGTGTATACAGTGTCAATCACGGTGTTGACACGAAACATTTCCCAGGGCAAAAAGGATTTGACTGAAACCCCACCGCGTTACGCGAGGCTATTAATTTGAGAACAGATGTCTTTAGGAGAGAAACTCCCTCTAAAGCCCCACTCGAGAGGTCCAGAAAGGAAAACACTCAAAGAACTGCTCTGTCATGAGAGGAATTCCACGGTCGAACCACAGAGAAACAGCAATGTGAGAGAGCATGTAACACAGAATCCGTATCTCTAGAAAGTCTTCTCTTAGTGGAGCTCTAGATTCCTTGTTCCCTGATGGATCAGCTCTGAGACGTCTGATAATTAATGAGAGGGCGAGTGAGCTCTGTCCGGTCCGCTGATAAGCTCTTTTCACCATGCAAAGATGAATCTCTTCCTGAGACTATTACTCTGTTTAAAATAGGAATGTGAAAATAAGAAAATACTTTTGAAGAGGACAGGAAGGTGGTTACAAATGTGGCATTGTAAATGGCTGACAAGGTGTTGATATTCAGTTGCTAATATACTCTATAGTTGTTTTTCTGTTGTTTTTTTTTTGCTTTTTTGCAAGTTGTAAGTCAGACTCCTGGGCAATTGTTACCAGATCATCTAAATAAAGCATCTAAATAAAATCTAATCATCATGTACATTATAAGGGTGAGCAGTGACAAAACAAAGGGAGGCATAATAAAGGAAAGAAAAGAAGAAAAACTGTAATATGTACATATTTTCTTAAAAACCTAGTCATACTGTACACATTCCTACAAATCATCACTTTGTATGCATGCTAGTATCAGGGACATGAATATAATTTAAATCTTAAACTGAAATAATAGAAATGTTGAAGCATTTAAAAAATAAAAAAAAATATTATATATATATATATAAAATAAGAAAAATATAACAACATGAATAATTAGAGAAATGACAAAAACACCCAACAAAAGTACTAAAATGAAAATGAACACTGATTTTTTTTTTTTTTAAATCCACCAATTCAAAATGTCTAAAACTATTCAATAATACTAAAATAACATTGGTATAATAGTTATAATAATTTGTTTACATTTACTTTACAACTTGGCAAATACATTAATCACATTTTTTTGAGAACTGCACCATTTTACAGTCTGAACTAACTTTTTCATAAAAGGTCAAATAACATGATATTTTAAGAGACACACGCAGAGGTGGACAAAGTACACAAATCCATTACTTGAGTGAAAGTATAGATACTGCTAGTCAAATATTACTCCATTACAAGTAAAAGTTACAAGTAAAATTTTTACTTAAGTGCAAGTATAGAAGTATTTGAGTAAATATCCGGTCAATGCATAATTTCATTATTCTTACATTGTTTTATGTTATACTTGCAATACCTCATGCCTTTGGAGCAACCTCCTGAATACACTGACTAGTTTGTAATTTCTGTGAAATAAAGAGCTTTTATGAATGTTAAAAAAAAAACAATAGAAATCAAACAACTGAACATCTTTTGGAAAAAACATAATCAAATTCTTATGAGTAAAATATCTCAGAATAATATTTCCACTGTTATTCACAAAATTGAGCACTCCGGGGTAATTATGAAAATGAAATTATTCAGTCCTGGCTTCCTGTTTCACAGAAATATAAATAGGAGGGAAAGCAAGAACAAAATTCCCTTAATCATTTATTACAGTGAAAAAAAACCAAAGAATATATTTCTGATGTGCAGCAAAATATTATTGATCTTCATAGATTAGTGAAGTGACTTTAATATTCCTACCCGCCATCACAAAACAGCACGGTAGTGTTCTTACACAGCTGCAGCAGCGTGTACACACATCGAAGTGTATTCATTCATCCACATTTGAATCAAGCGTACAGTGAAATTTCTTTAATCTGAAAAAAACAAACAAATAATCCAACCTGCTAACTCAACTACACAACCATAACTGCTTGTGTGTATATCTTTTTGTTTTGTGGTTGTTTTTCCTGGTTCAGGGATGGTATGACCTTTGGAGAGAAAAAGGCATGCATGTTCTCTGTAGGGTGGTTGTTCTCTCAGTGGTTGGTTGGACCTCCGTGAGGAGGGTCAGCTCTAATGTTTTGTGAGGGAATAAAACTCTTTCCTTCTTGACTCGCAAGCAAGTGTGTTCCTGTCTTTACTCTGGCCATGTCCTCACAATATGGTGGCAGCGGTGGGATAATCCAGAAGAGGAGCATTGCTGTGTCAAGTCTGTAGGTGTGATGGCACCAAAACGGGCACGTGTTGAGAAAATAGCCCGGATGGATCCTGGAGAAGAGGAGGAGGAGCTGCAAGGGGCTAGTGGAGGTGCTGTTGAGCTGAGTCCCTCTGAGAGCTGTTCTAAAGATATTGCAGAGCTCAAGGATATGTTCCAGAAGTTCATGGTGGATCAGAAAGGGAGACAAGATCAACAGGAGCAAGAAAATGCACGACAGGAGACAAGATGGAAGTCTTTGCAGCATCAGTTTCGACTCCTTCAAGGAGAAGTGAGTAAGCATACCTCATGGGGAAACTTGCCAGCTGGGAGTAGTGAAGATCCAGGAATATCTTCCAGAGTTTCTGATGGGGTGCAACGTCCAACTTCTGTGAGTTTGATGAAAGAGCCAAAGATGCAGCAGCTCAGTGAGACGGATGACATTGAGCATTATCTAACTACCTTTGAGCGGATCGCCAAAGTGTGTAAGTGGCCTCCAGAGGACTGGGCCGTTCGATTGGTTCCTCTGCTCACTGGCAAGGCTCGGGCCGCTTATGTGGCTATGGATGTGGAGGAAGTGTCTGACTATGTGCAAGTGAGAGAGGCAATACTGAAGAAATACTCCATCAATTCGGAGACCTATCGGCAGCGATTTCGTACCATGGAGGTGTTGGTGGAGGAAACCCAGAAGGAATTGTATGTTCGGTTGAAAGATTTGTTCTACAAGTGGGTGAAACCTGCAGAAAAGACCATCTATGAGGTTGCAGAGACCATTATCTTGGAGCAATTTTTGAGAATGTTGTGTCCTGAACTGCAAACCTGGATTAAGGAGCATGATGCCAGGTTGGCAGATGTTTTTGTGGCTGCTAGGCGGAGGACGGAGCCGTGGAGTTATGCTCAGTGGAAGACCGTAAAGGACAGGTCTACCATTCGTAAGACCACCTCACTGCTAGAAGGCGGTAAGACTATGAGTGAGAGACTGGGGAAGCAAACAGAAACATCAAGTGTAGATACAGGTGGGACTATTAAGTGTTATAGTTGTGGCCAGTTAGGCCATAAGAAACCCATGTGTCCAAACCTGAATAAAAAGCTTACCAATGTCTGTTATGTTCCCCGAATGATGGTACCTGAACCTAATTGTACTCCAATGCCCAGTGAAGTCACCATTCCTGTAAAACTTAATGGTAAACAGGTTATAGCCCCAGTGGATACAGGATGCACCCAAACTTTGGTAGAAACTGGTCTGGTGTCTGAGCGTTCTATGGAAATTGATTGCCCTGTTATGGTAAAATGTATTCATGGTGAGGAACCTTACCCGACCACTGAAGTGTATTTAGAAGTGAATGAGCAATCCTACCAGAAAGTGGGGTTAGCTCTAAAATTGCCATACCCTGTGATCATTGGTCATGACTGTCCTGTGTTAATGGATTTATTGTATCCAGGCAGTATATGTAATGTGGTGCTAACCCGTGCAAAATCTAGACCGAGTCAGGAAGTGAGTGAGGAAAATTCCCTGAAGTGCCTTCCTTTCTATGATTGTCAGATTCCAACTAAACAAGTAAAACCTGTGAAATCTAAAGCACACAAACGGGTAGACAAGTTTCAGGGAACAGTGGTAGAAGTCACAAATGGGGAAGGCTCAGGAAATTTTGATTTAGAGTGGCAGATCCCTACTGACATGTCTCAATTGCAGAAAACTGATTCTGAAATTGGTTCCATCTATACTCGACTGTTTGAAAATTCCAAGCAATGCAACAAGATGGTTTTTAAGGGTTCTTCTTTTTGTTTAGAGAATGAGCTGTTGTACCGCAAGACCCAAAATACCCAACAAATGGTTTTACCTTTGAGTGTACGCAACTTATTCATGGAAATGGGGCATTCTATCCCCTGGGCTGGTCATTTGGGTCGTCGTAAAATGTACCATCGAATCAGCAAACATTTTTTCTGGCCAGGTATGACTAAAGATATAGTTGAATTCTGTAAGAGGTGTCCAGAATGTCAAAGCACTACCCCTCAGGGTCCCTCAAAAGCCCCTTTGATGCCTTTACCAGTGATTGAGGTGCCCTTCCGACGGTTGGGCATGGGCATTGTAGGTCCTGTAGAGAAAAGCAAAGCAGGTAACAAATTTATGTTGGTAATTTGTGACTTTGCCAGCCGATACCCTGAAGTTTTCCCTCTGAAAAATATTAAAGCAAAAACTGTAGCTTTTTGTTTGGTGCAGTTGTGTAGTGGGATTACCCCAGGAGATATTAACTGATAGAGGAATATAATATATATATATAAATAGATATATAATAAATCAAAACAAAGATACAAGGTACAACAAAGCACAACACCAACTAGGCATCCCTTATGACATCCTCACAACTACGGTCTGCCTCTGGACAAACAGCACTGCACTTTACACACAGTCAAGCTCTCATATGAAGAATTTCCCTTTTCCATGTTGGTCACACCACATGACCTTTGGCAGACAAATTTTTTTCGGTAACACTTCAGAATAGGGGGGCAGAATAATGCATTAGTTAAGCATTAATTAAGGATTAATTTGTTCACAATTAAGCATTAGTTGACAACTTAACATTTTAACCATTAATTACTAGTGTGTTTTTGCTCAACTAATGCTTAATTGTGAACAAATTAACCATTAATTAATGCTTAACTAATGCATTATTCTGACCCCCTGTTCTGAAGTGTTACCTTTTTTTCAAACTGTGAAGAAAGAATAACGACAAGAATTATGACAAACTGTTTTAATTTATTATGATTCATGATATGATGTCATACAGTTGTACCACCCTGACATTTTGACTCTATATCCCCTGAAAATAATCCAAATGTATTTTAATTCAGAAAAGAACATATGAGTCATAGAAGAGGCTCCGTCAATGTGTGTACGAATTGTGTATTTCATTGGTTTTTAAATTAATTTATTGGCCCATTATTGAGCATTAATGTATGAGTGGTGCTTGCGAAGGCTCATAAAGAAAAAATGCCACATATTTGAACAATGTAAAGCCTCCACACATGCTTCGTCGAGTTTGGGGTCATATTTTTGCAAAATTCTCTGCTGGTGACGAAAGTATACGGAAAAAAGATGTTATTCACTTCTGTTCAGGTCTATTCATTACGCCTGAAGTCGCTCCACCAGGCGATACCGTGAGAAATTCAGACCATTCTCATAAGTTGTGACCACAAAGCCAGATTGTGTTCACATCTGAGTGAAATCGGCTGCCTCAGTCAAACTCTTTGTTATGTGGGGGAGCTAAAGCCTCGTTAGTGTGGCCGTCTCTGTAATCCACTCTTTGTGATCCTGATGTGTCATAAAGCTGTTTTCCATCTCTCTTTCCCTCCTCGTTCTTCACCAGTGCATCGTTAAATGAATACCACATGTGTCCGCCGAGTCCATAAAGGAGAGATGTGATTTAGGCTCCCATTCCACCAGCATTACAAGCAGTTGACAGGACTCCAGGCCCGGGCCCCGCTGCTCTCTCACAGCACTTCCTGCCGACTGGAGGCAGGGCGCCCTCCCCCGGGAGCAGCCCGGCATCTGGACTTGGCCCCAGATCGTTTTCCCAGGAAACATGCGCTCTTTGTGGCGTGGCTACAACAGCCTGGCACTCTCCACCAACCCCCACAAACCAACTAATTCCCACTCACACTCACACAGCTTCAGCACAGAACACAAACCTCTTTTCTCTTCCCTATACAGTATATACCCAACAGCTAAACTTAACAAGTACCTTACTAACTACTAATAAGCAGCAAAGCAGGAATTCACTGAGAAAAAAGTCAATAGTTAATAGCGAATAAGTGTTCCCTACTTTAAAGTGTTACTAAATATTTCATGTTCAACATTTGGTAATAATATAGCATGTTTGTAGGCCAGTCATTTTTGACCAGGAAAAGAGAGGTAAAAAAAGTACAAAAAGTATCAATATTTCTATCAATATTTCAAACACTTTTTCACTATTAACTAGGGGTGTGCGATATTGACAAAAAGCAATATCTCGATATTGTCTTGGATTTCATCGATAACGATAATTAGACGATATATTGCCAAATGTGTTATTATTGTGCTGATATCTTGAGGACTACCAAAGACAGCTGACTCCATAGATTTCTGATATTCTTCATATTCTGTGTTGAGGTCAGTTTACATTGATAACAAAATCATCCTTTTCAATAAGTTTAAATAGATTTTTACCTTTTATGAGCATTTTAGGCATTTTTCCTAAAAGTGTGCATTTTTAGTCACACAGCTGCATCTGAAGTGGCATGATGTATTATTTAGTGCAGAACATTTCTCCTGCAGTTACAAATGCATTTCAATAATGTTTTGATTAGAGCTGTCAAACGATTAATCGCGATTAATCGCATCCAAAATAAAAGTTTTTCTTTATATAATATATGCGTTTA
>JAUCMS010000025.1:3912990-3924810 GCA_032357445.1 Enteromius radiatus
TGCTCTGATTGGTTGTAGATTCGTCCAGTAGTATACAGAGGCATTTGATGGACGCAGGTTAAGCCCGCCTCCCAGAATTCGGGTCGTAAGGCAGCTTGGCCAGACTAAGCTAAGCCAGGCTAGGGTTACACTTAAAACAAGTGTTTTCTTAAAAAGATAATTAAGAATGAATAATTTACTGCCATTGTGTGAATAATTGGTATCAGTGGGATTTCAACCAGCACATTATATAATACAATCCACTGACCTGCAGCCTTTACAAAATAAATATCACATAGCTGATCACATATTTCTTTACATTAAAAATTTTAGGCACAGTCTGCTAATGCTTTGCTATTTATAGAACTATTACAGACCATTTCCCATCGCTGAACCGGTGTCGTTTTATTTCTCATCCGAACCCCAGTGCCAGGAAGCTGAAATATATTTTTAAAGTGCCTTTCCAAGATTTACCAGACTAATCTTTCAAAAGCATGAAAATCAATGCCCCCCTCGGCCCCCCTCTGCAGGAATTATGCACAGTCTCACACTTTGCTTGGCGAGTGCAGTGGACTGATCTAATACTCCTTGACCTGCTAATGTTAGAGCAGCAGCAAAGTTCAAGGCTTTGCCAGCTGGCATTAAATATGTGTTCAGGAGAAATCGAGGCCCAAAGTCATGCGTTAAGCTGTCACAAAGGTGAGAAAACCTGAGAGATCAGGTTTGGACAGGACACATTTGACTACTACTGTATAACAACCAGCTGCACTTATGAAATAAAAGATTTTCAAAGAGCTCAACAGAAAGCACTTTCATTCCATTAATGTGCTAATATTTGCACGACATGCAATCAGCTCATTTTGTCTGATACTATACAGACTGCAAGTGTATGCATAATGGCCATCTTTGTAAGAAACCTTTCAGTGTAGAACAGATAATGCAATTGCAGCGATACCTACTGTACGTGAGCGACCTTGTCTCATTTTTTATTTAAAAAATTCATCTAAACTCTCAGGTGACAGCTGGAACTCAAGAACATGCTCACAGCAATCACAGGTCCCCAGATAAAGCAGAGGAGGCGGCATTATGAAATGAACTGGAATGAAATGCTTAGAATTCTCTTTCAGTATGTATTTCATCAGTAAGACCAGCAATAAGTATGTTTTATAAACCTCTACTTTCAATGCGTTTCACTTTGACTATGCTTATATTTTGGGGTTCCTCCATTGTTTGCAGTGGGGTGAGATGCAACACAAATTCCCAGATCACAGGGCATACAGTTTTGCAGGTCTCATGGAAATCATTCATGTAAAACCACCACCAACACCCAACTATGAAAACCATTCATGCCGCTTATCAAAAACGGCAATACTGTATTTATACATAAATCACTTAGTGGTAATTATAACTCTATTTAAAGAGGCATGAGGGTCACTTTTCCTGAAATGCATTTATTATTAGACTCTTTACCATACCTATCATTTATAGTTAGTTAGATAGATAGTTAGTATAATTTAACTGCTAATGCATTTCTACGGTATGCTCCCAACTTCTTACCAGAAGTATTTTTTCTATTAAACCTAAACCATACTAACTACTAGGTGAACCACAACATTACAAACTTTGAATAAATAAATAAATAAATTGGACAAAAAGACAAAAGTGGCTGAATATTTTTGTGTACCTAATAACTTTAAAGAGCTATAATCCCATAAAAGCATTGCAAATTGCAAAAATTAAAAACAATGAAAAATCCAAGACCATATATCCTTTTTTTTACAGTTTTAGAAGTACGAATATGCAAACTTTAAGAAACATCTTATATAAAAATATAAGTATAATAAATTTTAATTATAATTATAAATATATTAAAATGTTTGGGCCTCATATTGTTATGACTGTGCGTGTGCATGTCCGTCGTGCGATTGCGTTTCTCGGCGCGGCAAGGAGCAAAGGACCAGGACCAGGACAGATATCATGCAAACTTATTTAATGATCAGAACAAGGAAATAAATCGCCGACGTGGCGGCTACAAACACACATCAGGGAAACGACAGCAACACGATCACAACGTTAACAAGACATGAAGGCAAACAGAGGTATTTAAAGGGAAAAACTAATGAACTAAAGTGAGGGCAGGTGAAAAACACAGGTGACACGAATTAACATAATCAGGGCAAAACCAAATGAACAAAGACAGCGGGGGAGACGCAGACAGACAGGAAACACATGGAACATATTGGACAGATTTCAAAAATTCATAGCATGCATATTGGCAGTTTATTAGTGCTTATTGTATTGCCACTACTAAATTTTAATACCTCACTAAGTATTAACAAGCAGCAAAATATAAGTTTATCACAGCGAAAGTCATAGTTATTAGTAAGATAACAGTGAGAACTGGTCCACAATTTTTTATTATTATTTTAAACCATTAAACTGTGCTTCACTGTCAAGTGATAAATGACCTTTGTCATCTTTTAGTTGTTTTTTGTTCTTATCATTACCTTGCCTTACTGAATGTTCTGCATTTTCTGAGCTCTTGGTAAAATACTCCACACAAAAGCTTTTGTTGCACTGAACTCACTCCTTCGTAATGAGGATAGACTATAAATAAAGAATACAGCAAGGCATTGTGAGATTCTTGGTCTCTGATCACTCTAACCTAAATACTTGTTTTTAGGACATAACAAATTTGGGCCAGTATATTGCCTGCAGCACAGGTCTTTCTTACTTTACTAGTTTAAAAGCAGAACGCCCAGGACATGTGTTCTTGAGTGTCCTTTAGAGGATAAGCACATTACAGCAGTCCAAAGAAAAGCAGAAGCTTATCAGTCTCAAAGACAAAAGCTTTATTTTAGTTGAAGTGCATGTTGGTGAATTAAGAAAGGTCATGAGGAACAGGGCTGTTCCCAACGGTTTCCTTAAAAAATTTAATTAGCAAAAATTTGACATTCCTTTAGCCTTTGGGTTAGAATAATTCGACTCTACGAATTTTTCTTTTGTCTGCATTCAGCCAGGAGATTAATGTGCATTAGCCCCTTGCTGAATACCCGCTGTTTACCTCAGGGCTCCAGCATACCTTAATCATTTTCTTTTGAAAGGAAGAGAAAAGCCAGTGAGTGGGTTTCTAAAAAGGGCACATCATGGCAGTGCACCGTTAATGATAACGCAGGCATAGATTTGTGTATTTGTGTCGAGCTAAAACAGATTATTTCAAAAGCACAAGCTACTGCTAGATCATCTCAACATAATAGTAAATGTACACATCTCGGCTTAGATCAGGGGCTCTCAAAAGTGCAGCCCATGGCCTATGTTTGCATATGTCTCACAAAATAATAACAAAGACAAGCACAAGGATATATATTAGGTGTAAAAAGTGATTTTCAAAAAGTCATAAGGTGACATTTTCCAGCTAAATTGAGTTTGACATCCCCTGTGCCCCTATTAGATAATAATACAAAACAGCTTTGATTCAATTAATCCAAGCTCATTCAAAAACATAATCTTGCCTTCAACAGATTATGAACACGATAACCTTCATTCAGGTGGAGGATTAGAATAATGTATTACAGACTGAACCCAGCTGATCTACTGATTGCCAAGCTCCAGAATAGTTATGTTGCTAGTCAATGCAGTTTATTTCACCTGCTGTCTTTGTGCAAGAATGATTATCAAACCAGGCCCTTACCTCCTTGAGAACATGAAAATGTCATTCTTCAACAAGTTGGGACTTGCATCATCAAATAACATGAACTTAAAGGATTAGGTTTGTCATTAATTACTCACCCTTGTATCGTTCCAAAGGCCTTCATCTTTGGAACACAAATTAAGATATTTTTGATGAAGTTAGAGAGCCGTTTGATCCTCCATAGACAGCAACATACCTGAAAACAACATGAGGGTTAGTAATTAATGACAGAATTTTCATTTTGGGGTGAACTAACCCTTTAAGAACCAATGAGGTTTGATGTTATTGATGCATTGTCATATCAAAGTTGGGTTTTGTATACATTATTAAAAAAAGGTTTTGATTGAAAATTATATAAAATAAAGTTTATCAGACTGAAACTGGACAGCTATGTTAATGTGTAATGATGAAGAAATAGTAATGATGTGTGATGCACGGAACAAGCTAATGTGATTATTCAATATAATACTATGTATGTTGGATTAATCTAAAATTCTATTATAAAGTCTATTAAAAATAAACATTTTCTTTGGCATTCATGCTCAGATTCATCAATCTGAGTTATTTCATTCCAATTGATCAATCCGGATGTACTCAGAGGGTAAGTATGAACAGTTTGTTTATTTGAGATAATGGTTTGAATGCTGAGATATGGAGATGAGCAGGTGAGACACTTTGCGGTACAGTAATTTGGAGAACGGTTGATAGATTGAATGACAGCCATTTCTAATTGCAGATATCCTGATCCAAGGGAGTACACAAGACGCAGACAACCACAACCATAGACGGACGGACGGAGAGACGAGGAGGGAATCCACGGGACCTGGAGGAGAGTTTCTAGGAGGACACAAGGAGAGAGGCAAGGTAAGTATAACTTCAGTGATTGTTGAATAGCGAGTCCACTTCGCAAGTACGAGCTCGGACACTGGGTGCTGTGAGGTGTGTGGTTATATGTGGTAACTGGATCCAGTTGGTGGCCACAGGTGTTGGTGATTAATACTCCGGTGAAAGTGAACGCTGTGGAGGGTGGAGCCTGGCGTGTCTGTCACAAATGCCACTTTTAAAAGAGCTTAAGAGCTAATTGTGTGATCAAATTAACATCATTTGAAAGACTTTGTTTCTTATCAAATGTAACAAAGCGTGAAGCTCTTTGCAACTATTGAATGAAAGGCATGCTAAACATTATGTTTGATGAAGAGAAAAACAGCAGACCTGGCAACCTCGGCTCAAATAAAACCTGCGTTAATAATGCTATTCATACGTGAGATTATGTTAATTCAGCAGTCTGGCACATTTTTCTGCACTCTTTATATTGGCAGGATAGGTAACACTTCAGAATAGGGGGTCAGAATAATGCATTAGTTAAGCATTAATTAATGGTTAATTTGTTCACAATTAAGCACACTAGTAATTAGTGATTAACTTAACATTTTAATCATCAATTACTAGTGTGTTTTTGCTCAACTAATGCTTAATTGTTACCATTAATTAATGCTTAACTAATGCATTATTCTGACCCCCTATTCTGAAGTGTTACCAGGTTATGTGTTTAAACTTCTTGAGGGTATATGTCATATACAGAGATGTTATACATATGCCGATTTGCCAAGTAGCCATTTAATTAACTGGAACAGTATACAGTCATCAATTCATTACAGAATTATAATTTTTATATGTATATTTCTTTACAGAAACATTAGTGTCATTCAAGTATCACCAGGCTTGTTTCTTTAGCTCTGTGAAAAGCCTACCGACATGTCCAGTTCAGATCGTCGATGCCAGGTTCTCTAAAACGCTGTGACAACTGCTGTGTGATGAATCATGACCTCGTAGCTTTGTGTTACATGTGTTCCCCTGAAGCCCCTCGTGGTTCGTCCCCTCACAGCCGCTAGAGGAGCTAGACAGGATTTCGACGTTGCCCTCAGACTATCTGTGGTATTTTAATAGCCTGGTTGTTTTTGCTGTTGGCTTCGTGTGTTAGATTGTTAAACTTGAAGCTTTAACAACAAGTTCTTGCCAGGGGGGGAACATTTTGAGCACACTTGTGTCTGTTCGTTGTGAACAGTTTGAGTGCTCTGATCACGCTGGGTCTCTTGTACCTGTTAGATCTCTTGTTAATAGATTGCTACATCAGCTTTTAAGGGGAAATAACTTTACATTTGATGCTTACCACCCACCTTCTTTCATCCCTCACACTCTTTACCTCATTTAACCACTTCAAACACTTCAAACATAAACAGCAGGCCTGTGATCCGATACGCGCGGTGAATAAAGACCTCCGTGGAGATAGGGCTTGCTCGAAGGATGAAAACCAAGGACAAAGACACAGAGAAATATGGGCGAGAAACTGTTGATAAGGGTAGACGAGTCAGATCCGCTGTCCTTCTCGCTAATTCGGTTTTCTTTTTGTGTGTTCCTCTGGGGTTAGGGGCTTTCCTGTAACTGAGCCGTCTATTTTGTGTCTCTTGCTGGTTCTGTCTTTTTGCTCTATTTCTGACAGGCCCATTTGACAGCAAAGAGGGTTGCTTGTTTCTGAGGTGTGACTAGGATTTAGAGGAAATAGTCCCAAATAGCTACGTTAAATTCCCCCTTCTGTGGTTTCCCTCACGGGACAAAAGTCCTCTTTATTATCTTGTGTTTGCATAAGGCTTCTTAGATTTGTTTAAGGTGTAATACGTTTTAATAAAGTTGTCCTGAGGCCTCCCACGCTCAGTATTTACAGTCTGCAGTATTGTAGCAATCGCTTACTTTTGCAAGATTACGTTACACAAGAATTAATTGATACACAGTATATGAAGCAATTCCAAGGCTGGAGTGTACATGAATAATTAGATTTCTTTGAAATTTGAAAAAATCCTCTTGACTTAGATAAAAAACATCATATGCTTAGCGCTGCCCATTTTGAAATAGATATAACCGCTACTTTGAGCAATGGGATTACAGGATTACAGATTTGTTTTTGTAGTATTATGTATTGCTGTCATTATCTAATATGGTGTTTGTTCACTCCATTATGTTTTCTTTAGTAGCATAGTTAACTTACTGTAATTTTATCCACATTGGAACATTTATTTTTCCTTATGGGATACAATATCCAGAGATATTGTCTTCTAGCTAGTATATGCGGTTGTGTGTCCATAAATTATGCTGTCAAATCGAGAGCGCTCAATTTACAGCCATGCCCTGCAGCAATGCCCAAGTTTCCATGTCCTTTTTCAGACTAATCGCTCTGTTCTGCTGCATGTGTGCTATTTTTCATTTCATGTTATCGCATGTCAAAGATTGTGCTGACTGCACAGCTCATCTGCCGGGAAAGTGTGTCACGTCTCAGTGTGATTGAAGGAGCACAGATAGTGGAGGAAGCGGAGTTATGATTCTGTGGATGGCGATAGTAAGAGGAGAGGAGTGTAAAGCGTGTGTTGGAGAGGCAGAGTTTTAAGCCTGCTGGAATCTGGTTGCACCCATTACTAATGATAGGCCTGTCTCAGTGCCTGTTAGGACAGCTGTCCTGGGTTTACCTGAGCACCAGCCTGCGTAACACACACACACATGCACAGAAATCCCTCCCCACCCTCATCTAATCCATCATACACCATCAACAAAGAGCAGCGCCTTCAGTCCTTGACATGTTTTATATATGGCCACAGGTGTTGATACATGGGACCCATTATAAAATAGATTCCTAATCAATGTGATATATCTCTCCATGGTGAACAGAACATGTCCAACATACCAAGATAATGAGAGAGAGAGAGAGAGAGAGAGAAAAAAAATCAGTATAGCTATTGGATAAATCTTATAAAAGTATGTGGGCATATATACATATATGGGTATGTATTAATTAAGAGAAAGCATTTTACATTGTTATATAATCAAAAATTGGTCTGTCTCTATATTTTTAATCAAAACAATGAGAAAGGACTGGTATTGGGAAAATCTTATGAGAGCATCTCCAAGTCACATTTCACCCTAAAAAACTAAATAAAATTTGATATTATTATTATTAGTAGTAATACTTTATCTCATGGAACTCTATTCGTTATTAATTATATACTCTCCATTCTAATTCTATTATTTAAAAATAAATAAATTAAACAAATAACACCAAAACCTGTCCCTTTTAGCACTATTCATTTACTAACCGCTAGCTTTCTTAAAAACAACAACAGCTATTACTACTAAAGTTATTTTTCTATTCTATCTATTTTTTATTATTATTATTTTTATTTATTAGTCAATTACCAAAAACAAAAGGCCTCTAACACTAGTTCTTTTTATTTAATATATATCAAAAATGCTAACTCTAATTTGTCTCAGCACTTGCATATCATTGCTCTTTTGTTGATTTTGATTGCTTCCATTGTGCTCATTTGTAAGTCACTTTAAATAAAAATGTCTTCTAAACGAATAAATGTAATGCGATGCAATGCAACTAGTTGCTTATTAGTATGCATACTGGTATTGTCCATTTATAAAGCACATATTAATGCCTTATTCTTACCATTTTCTATAAACACCATACCTAAATGTATCTCACGGTATTTAGTCGTGGCAGGGACACGTTTATTTCGTTATTTTCGTAAGTCCCGCATGTTTTTTAAACTAAGATGCGTGCAATTTAAATGCAATAGTTTAAAAAACGTGCTGGACTTTTTCGAAAATAACATGGCACGAATAAATAGATTCAATGAAATTACGTGACTCACAATCACAAACTATATTCCACCCATCTTCCAGAAGATGTCTAGCAGCCTGTGATGGATCTCAGTCCAGTCACGACACTGAGCCCCAGCACAGGAAGTCCCCTTTCTGACAAACACTGCATTTAAATGTCAAGCTTTAAATGTCAAAAATAATGTGTTGTTTTTACGTCATGTGTAGAGTTGGTGTAGTTGGTTTCCTGCATGACGTGTGATATATTGCCACAAAATTATTAAAAAGAAATTTATAAATAGACATGACATACTGATTTGAAAATAATATATTACATGGGAAAGAGAGTTGTATATGAGAGACACTAGTATGCTGTCTGGGACTTTTAAGTCAAATTATTCAATAAATAAAATAACTGCAGGAGTCTGATTCTGACCAATCACATTCAAATATAGCAGAGCAAAATCTCATACCCATTCTGTTTTCTCGAGCTATCAAACTTCTACAGTAGCATGCTCTGAGCGTGTAACACTGGATGGTGTGACTAACGCGGTATACATCTCACGTGTCAAGACTGGACTGGTTAAATTGATATGTAGCAGCTACATACAGCAGAGTTAGTGCCAAGCTAATTAAAATTTATCCCTACAAGCTATCTAAATAAATCATCCAGTTATTCCTTCTTCTCAAATGTAATTTAAGCACACTGGATACAGTGATAACACTGCTTTAATATACTCTACTAATCATGGATGAGTGATGGTGTTTCATACAGCGTTTTCCTGATCTGATGTTTGTGTAATTAGTGCTTGCTGGATTCAGATTCTAGGATTATGATTAAATTTAATGTAACCCTAATAACAAACTACTGGCAAGTCTCGTCAGGTCAACTGTGTTTCTATAGAGCTTAATGCAATACAAAATAAAGAAGCGTTGATGCAAAATTCAAACGTCATTGTTCAAATCAGTTCACTTCAGTATCTGTGTAAAGTTCCTCAGTTATATACATAATTCAGTTAGGAGGTCTAGCGAAGACAGTAACACTTTATAATAACTACACACTATGAATCATTAGTTAAGCATTAGTAAATACATAATTCATCCTTTATTCAACATTAGTATGCATTAGTAAACAGTTTACAAGTGCATCTATAAATGCCTTGTGCTTGAGCATGTGTTTAATATTTAATGATTGTATTTTCATACTTTATTAATGATCAGTTTATATATATTTTTTTAATTATTACGTTATTTACAAACCAGTGATTTAGAAGTAGTCAGTGTTTAATAATATTATTTAGAAAGTCTAAGTAAATGATTAATTAATTATGTAAATTTACATGAATACATTTTATTATTTAGACACATGATAATAGTTGCTCAGTGTGTTAATAAATGCTTTATTAACACATGTTTCTGCTGTAATTCATGATCGAGTCAGGTAGTTATAACGCATTAGGTAGTTGCCAGACGTCTGTTTTTGTGAGCTCATCTAAAGCGAGGGCTATACAGTATAAAGCAGATGTAAAGACTTCTTATCTTCCAAACAGAAGAGTTAAACAAACACAACAGAGAGGGATACAGAGCACAGACATATTTTTTCAAGATGTAAAAAATTTAATCATACAACTGTACACTTGATAAATTTAGGTCAACTCAAATTGATCAAATATAGTTTTAATGAAATTGATACATTTTATGCTTGTTGAACTCAAACTAAAACATTTAACTGGAAAGTAAATTAATAGGAAGACATCGTTTAATAGAAAAGAAAAAAAAATGATACTTTGATTTACTTCACTTTAGGCTTTAGCCAACTTGTTATGCATTACACAAGATGGTTTTGATGCATCCATGGCATGCTTAAATTATTATTTATTAAGTATTATTATTATTATTATTAAAACAACTTTGTTCATGTTAGCAGGTTTAACACAATGAAGTTGTTTAAACAAGGAAACAAAGATAATGGTGTTAAATAAAAATGATTTTGGACATTGGAGGATATTTATTTGTAAATGTAGCTAGCAGTTAACCAAGCAGTAATCAGTCGTAATTTTCAGATTCAAATTAGACCAGTTTATCTTTTTATGAGTTATGACCAGTGTTGAATAAGGGTCACATCTGAAATTTTTGTAATTATGACCTCAATAACTTATACTGCCTAAGACTGCCTTTCGGTAGAAGATCGGATACATCACACCAGCTTTAGGTGCTAAAAAAATAATGAGACTGAGGTAACTCATCCCACACCATACGCCTTCTCCTCATGTTAAACATCAACAAAACCAGTTACAGCAAACCCCAAACACAGGTTAATGATAGCCTTCTCTTTAAATTACACAGCTACAACCCAAATACAGGCAAGGGCAGCATAAGCCTCATTAACCGCAGATGTCTTATAAAGGCCAGAAGTGCCATCTCACTGACATAAAAAGCAACAAATTACAGTCCAATAAATACTGATCAATTCACAAACAAGTCAAAACAGAGCAGCACATATCATTCTGTTCATGGATGCCTAGCTTTCGTTTGGCAGACTTTGGTGAATGTGACAAAAGAGCGATGTGTCGTCAGAGCTTTAACGTTTCTGTCTCTCACTTTCTCTCCAGCTCAGAATGGCACCAAGCATCAGATGACCTTTAACGTGTCAGAGATGAGGCAGAGTATCCCAGACCACCGGCTGCTGTCTCAAGCCGAGTTACGGCTTCGGATCAAGAATCCTACGATGGACCAGGAGCAGAGGCTGGAGCTGTATCGCGGAGCGGGCGATCAGGCTCGATATCTGGGCACTCGCTTTGTCTCCAAGGACTTGTCCAACCGTTGGCTCTCGTTTGACGTGAAACAGACGATGATAGAATGGCTGCAAGGTTCAGGTAAGGTCATAAGGCGATGAGTGTATCTGAGGTGTGCTCATTCATGTTTGGTTTTTGGTTAAAGCAGTCTAAACCTCAGTGAGACACTAATGCAGCATTCTGCTATTGGCGCTGAAAGGAGAACAAATAAGGACTTGCAGACCACAGTATTTAAAAGAGCATAATAATCATGATGGCACATGTTATGCTTAATAAACAAGCAATAAGAGGCGTTGCTATATTACAAATATTATCATAAGTACCATCATTTGGATGAAATGTTACTCATACTAAAATATGTGTTGGAGTAAATCTGTTTTATTAGTGGTGTTTGCTAAAGCATCATCAGTGCTATTTCTTACACTTATGATTAGAGATTTGAATAAATCTGTAGCGCGAAGCATTAAATGTTGGCATATTAGTAATTTTGCATTCTTTGAGCAGCAGACGTAAAACTCTATTCAGAAGGTGTGCTGTTACTTTACTTAAAAGTGTTTGCGCATTACAGTTTATTGAATTGATGATTTTTGGGTGTGCTTTGTACGACGGCGTTTTAGTGCCACCCAAAAAAAAAAAAAAAAATCTAAAACTACGAGATTAAAGTCGTAATATTACGAGATTTAAAGTCGAAACTACGAGAAT
>JAUCMS010000025.1:3928196-3949100 GCA_032357445.1 Enteromius radiatus
TAGGAAACGACTCACAGTATGTTATGTCCATGTACTCAACTCTTATTATTCAACCATGCCAAGGTACATTCAGTTTTCCATTCTATGGCACCTTTAAGTCAATTTCTCTGTCAACCATGGATTGTTTTGCAAAGTGCATACTGTAGATATTTTATTCACTTTTAAAACAAAATTTAAGCTAGTCATCAGAAAAAAATATATATATATATATCAAGTACAGTCCACAAAGTGAAATTGTGCATCCAGAACTGCAGTGTAAATGCAGCCTTAAATAACTTTGTGTTATGCTTGCTCTGGTTGGTTCCTGTCATTCGTAGAGCAAGGGTACACAACACCATCATAAGAAAGTGATGACAGATTTCTTTGAGTTGGAATCTATGTAATAAGTATGCAGTGCTGCACCCGTGGCGGTACATCAGTTCATTTTCAACGCAGAGATACAGTATTATCCAGAGGGGCATTTGTGGAGGATAGAGAAGTTTTGAATGACTAGTTACCCTAAGGGCTGAAATGCCATACATGTCGTTACATTTTGAATTATAACAGTGATGTTCTTTTTAGATTTTCGAGCTTCAAATTTCACCAGTCTTAAGAATTCACAATGCTTTCCCCGTATGGACAAAAACACAAACATTTCACAAAATATCTTTCTTTGCGTTCTATGGAAGGGGGAAAAAAAAAGAACTGAGCTTTGGAAATGCATGAGGGAAAGTATATGATGACAGGATTTTCCTTTTTGGGTAAACTTTCTCCTTCACAGCACAGCAGTGCTTTAGTTCATTTACAATGCAGATAGTATCCAGATGGACATGAAGTACTCAGAAAGAAAGATCAGTGTAACTGCATGAGCGGGCAAAACACTGGGAATCAAAGCTGTGTTGAATTGATCTGATAATGATCTTTTTTGATCTGCTTTACAGCTGAACCTAATTATCTTTTGCATCAAAACAGGTTTAAAGTGCTATATTAAAGAAGGAAAGTGACATGCCTGGGTAGATAAATGAATTCCTAATGTCAGGCATGTTATGAATTCTAGCTTTGTGACAAATGCTGTACAGTATGGTCAACTAAGTTTATGAAATTCTATTTTGAAAAGAAATAGAATAAATTCCATTTTTTTATGTTGACACATGTTTAGCAGTGTTCTCTATTATTGCAAAAACAACTTGATGTAAAGCCTATTGCTTAAATGATTTCTGTATATGAATAGTTTTAAAAGTGCACTTTTTTTGGGGTGATGAAATGATCGTATATTGCTTTTGGAAATCTCAGGTTGGCATGCATGCAGTGTCAAACATCACTTACATTTTCTTAAAGCCTATAACAGGGGCACCTTAAGATTAGGGAAAGCTGCACTAGATGAGCTGCTAATTCAAGATGCAATTTATGTATGCTATTTTGGTCACTACATATTCAATTCTCAAAATACAATAGTTAGCAGGGGTTAATAAGAAATAGTATCATTTGTTTAATTAATATTTAAGTAAAACAGAATACGTTCACTGCACAAAATTTGAACTAATATCTATCTTTTATAATTAGCTTTACAGTCAGTGGTCTTAATGCATTTCAGGTCAGTTCACATATTTGACCCTGGACCACAAAACCAGTCATAAGGTTAGATTTGACAAAACTGAGATGTAAACATCATATGAAAGCTCAATAAATAAGCTTTCTATTGGTATATGATTATTGTTAGGATAGGACATTATTTGGCCGAGATACGTCTGTTTGAAAATCTGGAATCTGAGGGTGCAAAAAAAAAATCTAAATAGTGAGCAAATTAAGCTAATCAAAGACGACATTTTGACATGTTTACAGTAGGAATTTTACAAAAAATCTTTACTTCATTTCCTAATGATTTTTGGCATAAAAGAAAAATCAATCATTTTGACCCATACAATGTATTTTTGGCTATTGCCACAAATATACCCCAGCGACTTGCTCTTACGAACACTGACAGTATTTTACAGTATGCAGACATGCACTGCTTCACTATCAAATGGTGTGTGTATTTGTGTCTCACAGATATTAGCCTTGTACAAACACCACAACCCCGGTGCATCGGCCCAGCCATGCTGCGCACCTGCAGTCCTCGACTCTCTGCCCATTCTCTTCTACGTGGGAAGACAACACAAGGTGAATGCCTCTTTCTTACTATTTGAAATGCTTCTCAGCTTCATGCATATCGGCTGTACAGTAGATATCCCAGAACTGGTGTCAGTGTACTTCTAAGGCAGGAAAGGCCTTACGAATAGTATGTTCTTTGGAGTGAGAACAATTTGCTGTATCTATTATCTAAAAAGATGTTTACGTGGAAAGTACTTTGTGTTATGCACACATTTTTTTAATCACCGTAGTCTCTTAAAATGGTCATTTTTGCCTGAAGGAATTAATGTGAATGAGTCATTTTGTCTTGGCTCTGTTTCTAGGTGGAGCAGTTGTCCAACATGGTGGTGAGGAGCTGCAAGTGCAGTTAGAGTTCATCTGACTGCATAACCGTACGTTTCCTTCAGAAGTGCTCTGTGGCTTTATCTCTATCCGGACGATAAGTAAGCAAACGCACAGAGATAGACGTAAAGTCTCAGTGGAAAGGAAAATCAGGAGCTGAGACAACTGACATGACGGGAGAAAGGAGATGGGACAGTCTGCAAAAGAAAAAAGGGGAATCAGACTTTTTTAGCGATGCCCCTCTACAAGACATTTCATAAAGCAAGCTCAATATTAAACCAAGTATATGCTTTGTTAATGTTTATTTACATTGTTAATTCCCATTAATTTATTGTGCCTTCTAAGTTCATAATTGGATTGTACCATGAAGGCAGCCGCGTAGCATTGCATGCCAAATGTACGATGAAGATTTCTAATGGTGCTGAACTGATGAAAGAAATCGTGTCAAAGGAACATTTCAAATTTCAATTGAACGTAAACACAGAAATGAGACGTGTTTGCACTAAACGATGGAAGTGAAGGCTCGAGACGTACAGTATGAGGCTTACAAGAAAGCTAATGGGTTCAGAACTGCTTTTTATTTGATTTTATTGTCGTGCACAGCTGTTTCTGTGAACAGGGTCTGAGTGGAGCGCTAGAGGAATACAGTTCATATTGCACACTACCGAGTGTCACGGGACAATGTCTGCCACTTCAGGTCCTCCCGCAGTCAGGGTTTGTTAGTTCTCAAGCGTATCTACAGCGCCGCTAAAGAAATGCATCGGTCACGTCTGGGAGACATTTCACATTTACCAAATAAAATAATTTCACACAAAGAAGGGGAATCTTATTTTTAGGACCATTAAGATTGTTTGCGATGTGTGATTTCCTGTCTCACGGTGTGTAATGTGTCTCTTCAATTCACTTATATTTGTTTTACAGTAAAGGGAAGTACAGTACAACAAATGCATACATGATCTGTAAATACTTACATTAAATTATTAAATTAAAGTACTGAATTAAACAAAGAATGAAAGAAAACTAAGAATCTTCTCCTAAAAACAGGCTTTTTATTTTTTCAGCCATGTTTGTGTTAGTGAGTCTGTATCTATGTGTGTGTGTGTGTATGTGTGTTTTTTGTGTGGTCTTCAGCTGTGTTGGCCTCGTGATGACATCTGCATGAGGAACATTAGTATGTATATTTATAGAGGCTTTTCTCTGCTCTGTTGTGTTAAGTGATGAGAATTGTGTCCTGTGTGTTATACACTGAATACACTCTTCACTGAAATATACTGGCTAGTTACTGTAAAACTACAGTCCTATGTAGATACTGCCCTCTTTGTTATACTTTGTTTAAACTGCAAGTGTTTTAAATTGCTACAGAATTCCTTTCGCAAACATTTCACGTTCATGCAGTGTTTTATTATATAATTACATTTCCTTTTTTGCACTTATTTTATGCCATTGTGACACATAAATTGTTTCAATAAATAAAATTCTCAATTCAGTCCACAGTATCTAACGCAAAAACAGACTGGCATGCACAAATTCAAATACCATACTGTGAAATAAAATACTGTACTACAGGAAATACCGTAGTACAGTGAAGTTAAGTAGAGGAGAAAGGGGAGTGTTTTAACACATTTTGTTATATAACGTTCCCATATTTAGCCTTTACAAAGTAATTTGGCAAAAATTAAGTCCAAGGGTATAGTGGGCCGGTTTTCCCGGATAGGAATCAGATTAAGCCTGGACTAGACCTTTGCTAAGTTAGGACATTTAAGAATTTTTAGAAACATGTCTTACAAAAATGCATTATCTGTGAGCATTTTAAGACCAGACAATGGCAATGATGTATTTTAAGATATATCAGTGCAAGCCTTTTCCAGTTTAGACAGCTCTTAACATTTATTTGAACCTAGTCTTAAACCCTGTTCGGGAAAATTTGAACCTAGTCTTAAACCCTGTTCGTTTACACAAATCTGACGCACACGTGTAAACACAAAAATCTGCGCGACTGCGATTTTTTCACATCCGAACTGGGCCACTTCCAAATGTGGATTTTACTCTGATATATATCCGATATCTGGATATGTGTGAACACACCCCACGACTTGCTGCTGCTGTAAGCATGTAAGAAATACTGCTGCTGCAAATATAACATAAATCGCATAATCAACCCGTAGCAGATCTATACAGGTGGAGCTGGTGAAGGTGGAGGGTTTCTGAAGCACGCTGCAAACTGCTACAGCAAACATATTTTTAAACACTGAGCAGCGAGCTCATTGGCTACAGACACAGGAGAGAACCAATCAGCTGTGACATGTGATGATGATATTGTTAGACCTATCGGATCTAGAGCTTCATACCAGAACGCTGTGTTTCCGAATTCAATATTTGGTTTGATTTGTAATCACAACTTTCATGTTTCTTGGCATGCTCTTCAATCATTCACATTGCTCTTGGGTGAATTTATAGCCTAACACTGCTGGTGCAAAAACATTCAAACATCATTCATCTTCCAGAGGTTTTCAATGGGGTTCACGTCTAAAGATGTCAGGGTCTTGACCTGGTGGTCCTCCATCCATACCTTGATTGACCGGCTGTATGGCACAAAGCATTGTCCTGCCTACTTCAAGTCTTTCTGAAGAAGCCCAGATCATCACCGATCCTCTATCAAATGTCACAGTGTGTATCAGACACCATGGCTTGTAGGCCACTCCAGGTCTCTGTCTAACCATTAAATGACCAAATGTTGGGCAAAGCTAAAAACTGGACTCATCAGGTCCCGTTCGTATGGTGCAAACCTCTTTGCTTCTTATTGATGAGGGTTTTTTTTTGGAGCTTTGCCCTGCCCCTATAAGAGCCTGTTTCAAAGTATCTGTGTCATGTACTTCACCCCAGCTGCTGTTTGCCATTGTTTTTGTAGGTCACTTGATGTCGTCTTATGGTTGTTAAGTGACATTTGAATGCGTTGGCGGTCATCCCGGTCAGTAGAGAGTTGTTTTCACCCTCTTTGCCGTTCTTTATTGTCCCTAACATCTGCAGTCTGACCTTGCTCTTACTGCTGTCTTTAAAATTTTAAGGGCGGAAGCAGCTTTAATTTTTTGTGTTTTCCATTCACTGGCTTGATGAAACGACTGAACCAATCGTCAACTGGTAAAGGCACTACATCACTGCAGCACTACATCACTGTCAACATTGGATCATCTAGCCTGAAAAATGTGTTTTATTAATACTGTTTGAGCACAAGCAACAATATGTACAAGACAAGATTTCTTTCTTGTTTTAAATATGAAATTTAAGTTTGTGAACAGCTTTGGTGTTTGTTTCAAAGAGTGTGGAGCTGTACTTACATGATTGAAATGACTGCCACAGAAGTATTTCAAAGATGGCCGCAGGGTTGCCTTAAAAGGACTTAAAAGGAAAAAGAGAATTGCATCAATCCCTTTGACTTCTACTGGACACCTAGAATGTGGAATTAGCATGCACTGGTGCAAGCAAGTTTTAAATCCTGAATAGTGAATAGTTTCAGAGCCAAACCCCAATAATTCCACTGTTTTCAAAGTACAGTTGAAAAAATCTCTCTCTCTCTCACACACACATAATATAATAATAATATATATATATATGGGATGTGTGTGTATGTGTGTGCAAAAATAAAAAAAGAGGAAAAACACAGATTATAATTAACATTATATTTGACCCTCAAGGAACATATTCCAAGTAATAAGAAAAATCCATGTCATGACCCTTTAAATGCTCTGTTTTCCTTTGTTGTTGTTCCCTTTTAACTTTGTCCTTTCTCCACTTCCCTCTGGGAATTACTTGCTCAGGCTTTGGAAACGACTGCTGCGTGTCCAGACCCGCTCTTAAACCTCATAGTGATGACTCTATGGAAAAGTTCACAAATACAGACGCTGACGAGCCTCACACCACAGCATCCACGCAAGGCTTCACATGCGTCGTATGCAGACTGCAATGGCTAAAAGCTTCGACTGCACTGTTTTGTTCATAAACATTTGAACATTTTTGCAAGCTCTTGTCCTCAAACTCTGGCTCTGAGGCATCCTCACACGAATGCTTCTCTCCAAACACCATCGGTATTATTTTATTACCACCCCTTGAGCTTTTTAACAAGCACACATTAAGCAAACCATTAGTTTCTGTCCTTGCCAAGGCACAGAATGTGCTGGCAGAGCCCAACAGAGCTTTGAACAGCTTTCGCAGTCAACATGAAATAAAAATCGACCCTATTGCAACACTTTCATATGGAAGTATTACCCTGCAGCTCTGAAATATCTACGGATGCCTGTTTCCGTCACCGAATAAAAGTAAAAAAGGTAACTGTGAATTTTTATCTCACAATTCAGACTGTGTGAAAACAATTCGGAGAAATAAACAAACAAAAAAAGAAGTAATTATTGTGAGAAGAGTGGGAGTAATTGGAAGTTTACGTCTTTAAATTTTTATTTCTCAGAATTGTGCTCTATATAGTATTGCATCTATATTATGAACCTTGATAATCCAAATCTATAGACTGGACTCATACAGTTCTTGTACCTATTCAGCAATTATCACCTCAGAAAGTGTTACAACACCGGTTTGACGTCAGTGATGTCAAGTTCAATCGGCTCTCGTGTGTTTTGGGACCAATTGCGACATGTCAAAGTTAGTATTTACCTTTTTATAAACTGCTGCACTTTTGAAAATATCATGTTCTGTTTGCTGATGATGAACTCGAGCGGCGTGGTTGTTAAATGTCACGTAAATCTTTCAGGGTGCTAATATAAGAGCCCCAGTGGGCTGATAAAGCTGTTCTCCAACGAGCTTCATTCAACAGCTTCAGGGGAGGTGAATACTCCTCAAGGTCTTCTTCCTATACTGACATGTAAAGTGGTTACGCTCCATGTTTCTGCTTGTATAACAAACATGAGGCCTGTCATCTGAAACACTCACACATCCACAGATAGCGTGCTCCAGCGGGCTCTATTGCTCTTTGATGAGGTCAGACTGAAGCCAAAGCAGGTGTTTTATCTACCATGTGATGAGTTTCTTAAAGGGTCCATTGGATTTTTTGTTTTGTTGTATTTAGTTTGTTTGTTTTTTGAGGTTTTTTTCTCACAATTCTCATTCTAACTCTGTCTGAAATGACCAGTTTTTAAGAGGAGGCTGCTTACCCAATAACAATACTAAAAAAAAAAATCCCTTAAGTTTTTCCAAACTTGTGTGAGTTTCTGTCTTCTGAACTGCAAGAAGATATTTTTAAAGAATGTTGGTAACCAAACGGTAGCCACTGACTTTTATAGCATAGAAGTCAATGGCTACCGTCTGGATACTAACATTCTTTAAAATATAGTCTTTTACATTCCACAGATGACAGAAACTCATACAGGTTTTAGAACAATTAAACGTTCTGCAGCCTACTTGTTTGCCATTTTCAAATTATATAACGAGACATACTGCTGGTTAATAGTAATGCATTACAAATATTGCATTGCTCTTTTGTATGTACAGTATGTAACTTGCATCACTTGTAACGAGATAACTCAATGGTCTCAAAATCAATTCCTAGAGGGCCACATCTCTGTAGAGTTTAGCTTCAACCAGCTCCAAATCAGACCTGCTTGGATGTTTCTAGTGATCCTGAAGACCTTGATTATCTGGATCAAGTGCGTTCGATTGGTAGTTAAACCGTGCAGAGATGTGGCCCTCCAGTTGGTGAACTGTAACAAGCACTATTGTAAAGCTATTTGCATTGGGTATAACATTTACTCATACACCCTTGTAAAAGCAGCACAGGAACAGCGATCTGTTTTAAGTGTTCACATCAAAAAGAACAGTTAAAAATAAGTAAGTTTTCATGTGTCCTTAAATCCACCCTTCTGCTTAAGTAATTAAGCTCTTGTAAAAACTAACCCAAAAGACGAAAAAAATTATGTTTTACTGCTAAACACATTTGCACTGTTTTGGTTTTACAAGAAAGCACAAAGCGAACATGTGCTTGTCATGCTAAAAAGTGATTGTTTGTCTTTCTTTGTTTTTAATCATAAAGAAAAAAGTGACACCCACAGTTCAATCATTCTAAATCACAGGCCACAGAGGATAATGAAAAGCACAGTGGTGAGGACACTGAACGGAAAGGGAGTATGTCCTCATTTCAAACCCACCACAGAAGAACTGATATATACTGCAACAACACTGCTTCAATGCAACACGCGGCTTCTTAGAAAAACACATTTCTGCTGGGAAATGTTTTTCACGTATGTAAACAGTTTATTTATTATTTTGGATCTCATGCTGAAATATGCTGAAATTCCTCTTATGATTAGTTGTGAGATAAGCTTGTCTATACTTTCCCACACTACAACTATGAATACGTCAAGGTCCTCTTACTTACTGTTCTAATCTTTAAAGATTGTACATATTGCTTCATTCCTTTGTCCATTAAATCTAACTTTCGAACCAAATCTACAACCTTTGTCTAAATGAACTTGTCTTGAAGTCTTTTTCTCATCCACATAATATTGTATAGGCAGTTTTATTTTGTCACCTTTGACTTACTCTCCTGAAGGATCCAATATCTAAGCATATGTCTCACGTAGGGTTGCAGATGCTGGATTCTGTCCCAGTTTCTCAGGTCAAAAGGGCTATTTTTCTTTCCGAGACTTTTCTTTTGACATGCTATTGTTACACTGTCTTACTGCTGCTTTGGAACAATATGTATTTCACATACAGCTTAAGAAATACTCTTATACACTCAATCAGTGAGTACTTTGTGCATTTTAGGGTGCCATTAAAAAAATAAATGAATGTATGTGTGTATATATATATATATATATATATATAAAGTTGAAATTACAAGAATAAAGTCACACCAATATGAGATTAAAGTTGTAATATTTTGAAAATTAGGTTGTGGTGTTTTGAGATTTTTACATGAATTAACTTATTATGATTTTAATCTTGTAAAATGCATTTATTTATTTATTTACATGGCAGTAAAATGACATTGCAACTCCAAATGCAATGCAAATATAGAAATGAATAATTTCAAACAATATATATATATCATATTTTCTGTTGGAAATAATAGCTGTCTGGGCTTTGTTGTGAAACTGGTTGTATAAAGGACAGTTTTCGTGATTTGTGGGGGTGGAGTCCCAAGACCAGAAACTTGATAGAGATTGTAAACACAAACTTCAGTGTTATATCTTTGAGGGAGAGCTCTGTACAGTATTCAGTTACTGTCCCAGATCAAACCACTAGGCACCACCCAAAATACCACGATAACCAATCTCACAATTAAAAAGGAGAAGTCATGCAATTATTGTTTTTATAATTAGTCAATCAAGAGAAGTTGTGTAATGTGTGCATAGAGGACAATGACCGAAGTTCAGAACAAAAATCTAATGTATCTACATTAAAGAGCTTTAATTTGTGAACTTACAATGTTGATGTCCCTTAACATTTCCTGAAGTGCAACCAACCTAATCTTGTTTGATGGCTTTAAAGGGCACCTATTATGGTCCTTTTCGCAAAATGTAATAGGTCCCTAAAATGCATCTGTAAGGCTTCAGCTCATTATACAGGTAGATCATTTATTATATAATTTTTAAAATGCTGATTTAGACTGTAAGCAGTAACATGCTGTTTATGTGCATGTCTCTTTAAATGCAAATGAGCTCCTGTCACCCAGCCCCTTTTCCAGAAAAGAGCTGTGCCTTTATGGCTCCTATCTCAGATCTTTTACACTGACAAGTGAGTACTAAATGATCTTTCTTATTGATTATACTGTCAAATACATATGTTTACAAAAACACATTTATATTAGATCTGTGTATTAAGTGACAGCAGTGTAATATACAATATCGTCTACGATGTTAATATGCTTTTTAAAATGCTCTAGCATGAAGACAAGCATGGCCTACTCAGGGCAGGATCTCTGCTAACAGCTATCTACCAGTTGTCGTACTTTTTTTTTATAGATTCTATGAATGGCTTGTTCTGAGATACTGCTTCTGATTTATGGAATTTTTTTTAAAATACACATATTTTGCATAATAGGTACTTTTTAAAAAAAAGTTTGGTTAAGGTTGGTCTGCTTTGGTGGTTTTTGAAGGGATTTGGGCAGCTGGTCAGACAGTCAAAGCTTTGTCGTCATATATTGAGAGTACAGTGCAGCAAATACAAAGAAATTACTGCAAGCTACATCTACTGTATTTGGGCAGTGGTAGAAACTTGACAACATTGGCAAAATATAAATGTAATATGGCATGTAAATTAAAATGTAATAACTTTAATAAAGATAAACAAACATCATATTTATCATGTATCACAAATCATATCTACTCTAGTTAGATCTAAAAACCTGTTTTTTTGTTTTTTTTTCTGGAGGGATCTTCTTCCCTTTTCTCCTTCTTTTCACACCTGGAAGATAACTATCACAAACCTATTCAGCAGAGCAAAGCATGTCTTTTTTTTATTACCCTTATCTGTCTCTTTCTCTCCTCAAATCATAATGCCACTTTGAAGATGCTCCCTAACCCTTTGTCACCTCTACATAACTCTGTATGATAGGGGAAGAACAAAAAAGAGGAATAGAGAAAGCCATATAAAATGGGAAGAAGACAAAAAACTAGACCACACACACACACTTGTTAACTGGATGACCATTAAAAAAAAACACACACCACAGCATTTACACCATTATTGTCTATTAAAGAATTAGCCTGTCTCACTTACACAACTCTACTGTTTTGGTCATAGAAGATCTTAAGGATTCATTTATTAAGGTTCAAAGTGATATATCTTCTGATCTTTGAGAGAGGAAACCACAGTTTTCACTTCAAAGGAGCGAATCAAGAGGGAGGAATGTTTCTGAGAGTAATATGTACTTGAGATCTTCACAAACACACACACACACCCATCCAAACACACACTCGCCATTACTGTAATGTGAATGACTGAATGCCTTTATATTACTGTTTTAGGTTTAAAATGTGACCTAGACATGTCTTCACAAGGTCCAGTCCTATTTTATTATTATTATTTTTTTTTTTTAACAAATGGAGTCTTGATGACACATTGGAAGCTATTTTTAGTCTGTAGACATTTGTCTAAATTAGTATATTGTGTCAATGTGTATTTGGGTCAGTCTGTGTGGTATTGATGAGAGCGTTTCAGACTGGAGTTGGTGTGAGTCAGTGTGTATGTGTCTGGCTTGTGTTTGAAGGCATGGTCAAGGCTGACTCATCGTCAGGAACTCAATGAGGGATTTTCTAAAAAGAAAAGACCACTTTGATTTTTGAAAGCTCTTCCATTCACACTAGTCACACTCTTATACCGTCTCTTGATTTCACTTAGCTGTCAAGCTGCCTGAGACTTTTGTCCTTGTGTCTAGATCGATATTGGGAAAACCAAAATGTCAACCAATTATTATTATCAATTTTTTTTAACTAAACATCAGATCATGTCATTGATTTTTTTCTGGGGTGTATTTTCCATACAACTATGACTACATTTACGTGGACATCAGTAGTCAAATTATTTACCGTATTCTGAATTAACAATATTATTGTAACATTGCGGTCTTGCTTGCTCAGCGACAAGGAAGGCAGGGAGACTTGAACTTGGCGAAACAGGAAACATTTATTAACAAAAACACAGGATACAAATACAAACGGCGGCGGATCTGGAGCCCTGGGCGGCGACGGCGGATCTGGACCTTCCGAAGGGTATGGTTCGATCCCTGTCCCACCCCTCCCTATCAGGAACCAGGCCCATCTACACCCCCCCCAAAAAAGAAATCTTGGGGAGGGCTCCCACCTGTACCGGCCCTGGGTCATATGGTGTGGGGGACAGTTGCACACTGGACACCGCAGAGATTTCGATTGGCACTCCTGGCCGTGACTCGGACATGGAACCTGGCAATGGTTCTCCTGACCGTGATTCAGGGCTGGAACCCGACAACTGCGGACAGGAATCTGCGGGTAACTGAATCGGCACTCCAGGCCAAAACTCAGACCCCGGACCTGACAACGGTTCTCCTGACCGTGATTCAGGGCTGGGACCCAACAACTCTGGACTGGACACCGCAGGGATTTCAATCGGAACTCCTGGCAAAAGTTCGGATACCGGACTTACACACGGTTACCCTGACCGTGATTCGGGGCTAGTACCCAACAACTGCGGATTGGAAACCGCGGGGATTAAATCTGGCATATCTGATTCCCACTATAAATCCAGCGTGCGTACCTGCAGACTGGAATCCACGGGAGACTGGATCGGCACTCCTGGCCGAACTCCTGGAACTGGATCTGGAATAGGCGGACTGGAATTCGCAGAAAGGATCTGGACAGGACGGATCGGGATCCGCGGAAGTCTATGACGACGCTTCTGGTCGTGAAGGTGGACCGTAGTCTGCGGAGATGTGCGTTTGGTGTGGCGAAACTCTCAGACGCCTCATGACTTGAGCAGCGCTCTCGCGGTGGTTCGGTCGGTCGATCCTCCCGTCTGAGCCCGGACCATCATCAGACTCAGGAACACCGCCGACCTCCACTTTAAGCCTGTGGTATCCGGGAGCTCGATGGGACTGAGACGATAGGTCACACGTCTCAATGCCGCGGTGATGCCGAGTCTATGAGACCCGACCATTCAGCAAGCTGGTAAAAATCTAAAGTCCGGTGGGTCTTGGAGGATAAGCGCGGCGAGTCCTGCCGAAAACGCCATCTCCTTTAGCGGTCTGCACTCTAATATAGGTCATTAAAGACATCACACATAATTGGTGGAGCAATCACTTCAGCTAATTAAATCTATTCAATATTTGATATCGTTTTTGATCCATGTCATTTTGTATTATTTAATGTTGGGGTGCACTGTTAAGATTTTATAATGGCCAAATCTGATTATGAATTTTTTACAAGGCCTGATTGCCATACTAATTGCTGATTAACCCCTCATCAAGTAAGAGGCGAAAAAAAAAATGTCATAAAGAGCCATAGTGTGTGAACGTTAATCTTATTTTGTTTAAAGATCAGTCTTATTTCTTTAGTAGCCTACTGCCCTCAGGAATGTACATAACATATTTTCCCAGAAGTCAAAATATGAATAATTTACTCTGATCATTCTGTTCAAAAGTTTACACCCCCAGCTCTTAATGCATCGTGCTTCCTTCTTGAGCATCAGTCAGTGTTTGCAATAGCTGCATACCTCAGAGTCCTCCAGTTGTCCTCAGTGTGAGAAGATGGATTTAAATGTCATACAATCAGCCACTGCTGGAAATAATTCAAGTATGCAGAGGATGCTGGGAAACCAAGAATGTGTAGGAGCTAGAGGATTTTTCTGAAGAACTGGGAAGTTTGCTTAGGCTTGTAGAATATATACATTGCTTTGTGAAAGTATTCATACCCCTTGTTTTTTTCATGTTTTTTCCGTCTACATCCCATACAAGTCAAAGCACAAAACAGACTTGTGACAACAAATGTATTACAAATTAAAAAACTTAACTGAGCTCCATGATCATACATGCAGATGGGAGAAACAAAAGGACAAACATCTCTCTTCCATTCCACCATTGACACGTAGCAAGACTTGATCCTCTCTTCAGAGAAGACACACTTGGAATTTGCAAAACGACACCTAAAGCACCCTCAGTCTGTAAGAAACAAATGATCTGGTCTGACGAACCATGTTAGAAGAAAACCAGCTCTGCTCATCATGTACCATCCCAAAAGAAAAGTGTGCTGGTGTCAGCTTCATGCTGTGGAGCTGTTTTCCAGATACTGAGGGACTCATCAGAGTAGAAGAAAAGCTCAACATGGCAAAATATTTAGATAGTCTTAATGAAAACTCAGTCCAGAGCATTCAGAACCTCAGACTGGGCAAAAGGTTTACTTTCCAACGGGACAATGACCCTAAACACACAGCAAGAGAGGCTTATAGACAACTCTGTGAATGTCCTTGAGTGGCCCAGACACAGCCTGGACCTGAACATCTGCCCCCATCCAACCTGACAGAGCTTCAGAGGTGAAGAGGTGAAGAGAAGAATGGCAGATAATTGCCAAATGCAGATGTGCAGAGCTTGTCGCTTCATGCGGCTGTAAAGGTGCTTCAACCAAGTACTGAGTTAAGGGTATAAATACTTATGCAATGTACTTATTTAAGTGTTTTATTTTTAATGCATTTTCAAAGTTATCACAAATCTGTTTTGTGCTTTGTCATTATTTGTCATTTCTTTGTTACAATATTTGGCTGAGATATAACTATTTAAAAAAAATCTGAATATTGAGACTTTAAGTTACTAATCAAAAGTTTAATTTGGACATTTACAAAATAGATTAACGAAACATGATTTTTATTTAATACACTAATGATTTTCGACATAAGAGAGAAATGGATCATTTTGACCCATACTATGTATTGTTGGCTATTGCTACAAGTACTGTATATGTGTGCTGTGGCTGCTTTTGTGCTCCTGGCTCACATATACAGTCATCTGTTTCACTACACATTTTTCTTTGAAACTGTAACAGATTCCACTGAGATCAAATAGTCTGAACCCAGGTGCAGTTTATAAGCAGAATTTAAACCAGATACAAAACAAACACAACTAAAATATTACACAAACAATTTGACTTAAACATGCATTTGACGTAAACATGACCAGAAACAGAACTGACTTACAATACGATACAATAAGCAAACCTTATATATACATTGACCCATGAACTAATTTGAGAGCAATTGAGCAGTGCTGTGCAGACCAATCAGTCTATGACATCCAACTACTTCAAGAACTATAGAAAAGTACAGTGAGAGTGACTTGAATGCACACAAAGCCGTCTGGACTTTTCGAGTCGCTGTATTTTGATGTCATACACCGATCGGAAGTTCAACACACCTAAAGAAACCAACGAAAAGATTGCATGACATTTTAAAGATATCTTAATATGGTTTTAGATTCTGCTTCTTTGGAGGTTTCATTTTTAAGGCTGTATGTAGTTAATATTTTGTGGGAATAACTGTTTATTAGACTCTAATAAAAGCCCATTCTCACAGTTGCGTGAAACTACTTTGAGGAAGTCTGAAGGAAGGGGCAGAGAGAGTGTCATGACATGGGTCAGGAAATTCCCTGAGCTGCTGAATGTCATTTCTGAACTGTATTAACCCAGCCCTTCAGATTTAACCCTGAACTCCATCACCCCATTACTCACCGCTGCCTCCAGCACTCGCCAGCTAGCAGCAGCACAAGTAGCAAACCACACTAACAAACCAACACTTAGAAATCTCAAAACTATGCATTTTATGAGACCTACACCACATTCACACAGCAGCAGAATACAGTTGCTGGTCCGGTATGTGGTAGCTTATTACAGTAATGCGCATACACGCACAGCTTTTATTGAGTTAGATGTATTTTTTAGGTATATTCACATTTTGTTGAACCTGGAACAATATAGTTTAATCCAAACATCCAGTCATCCATGTCTACACCAGCCGTGAGTGATCCCTAAAAACAGAGGGAATTATAGATGAATGACACTGATGTACGAACACCAAACCAAGCCTAAAATTCACATAAAACTATAAACTGGTTCTTCAAATCGGATTGGTTCATCACAATTGCTCCAGGGTTGTTTCGAAACAGGTTCTGCTTAGGTGCGCACACAGTTATTTATGGTAGGCTAAATTTGATATAAATATATAAAGTCATTGTCTTGCAGAAGAGTTTCTCCCGGCAGTATTTTCATTCAGTTAGTGTATACGACCAGCTTTCCTTGTTTCAAATGTGATATGCTTTTACAGTTTTATGTCAGCAGCTCTTTGATATTACTTGAGGTACTGATGCACATTCATGCAGCCAGTATTCAAGCCACTTTTGTAAGCTGCTGTGTGAACAGGACCTTTACGTATCACTGTGGTTATCAATCCCAAACACTGATGGTGTGAACGTAGCCCTAATGCATGAGTCATTTAGAAAGCGAGTCCACTGTAGTTATCTGAGGTCTCTTCGTGGCTTCTGTGTGTGATTGTGCTCTTCGTAGTAGCTTTGTTTATTAACCCCACTAGTATGTTAATGGTGTGAGTAATCAAGCTTCCAGCAGGGCTGAGCAATTCGTAATTACATTAGTAACAACATAAACATCCCATTTTTCTGTCACACTGGTTTTAAAACTTTAATTGCTG
Source organism: Enteromius radiatus (assembly GCA_032357445.1). Lineage (NCBI taxonomy): Eukaryota > Metazoa > Chordata > Actinopteri > Cypriniformes > Cyprinidae > Enteromius > Enteromius radiatus. The sequence goes on from JAUCMS010000025.1 coordinate 3,944,814, forward strand.
TAATAACATAATGACTATTTCCTGCTACTGTGTGTCTGCTTTCATTCTGTGTGCTTGTTATAGAGAAAATTCCATTTAGCATTTATTTTTCAATTAAGGCGTTATATAATATTAAAATATTTAAAATGTATTTTTTTTTTATGGCAGATTAGTACGTCCTGGTAAGAGCAAAAAAAAAATTTGAAGCATCAGTTTTTGAATTATTACAGTCCAAACTAAACACAGAAAGGGGGTCTGATCTGATTTCAACCTCATTTTATTTTGGCTATGTGGTTGGCTATAGAGTGTGTATAATTGTGTGTGTGTGTGTGTGACAGAGAGAGAGAGAGAGAGTGATGTGTTTTACACTCTTGATATATATTGATATTGAGTATAACCATTACTTGATGTCCACTTTTTTTTTAAATTGCATTTGAATTATTGATTATATTTTACATAGGTGCTATGTTACAGGCACACCAGCTCATATGGGTGTGTGTGTATAAGTTCAACAAGTTCACGTGTGTTGATTTTGCACACTAGTTTTAGAGTTTCACCAAATTATTGTTGTGTTATTTTTCTGCATCATGGGGATTTGTAGATATGTAAAAATGTTCTTTATTTAACTTTTTTTTTTGCCATTTTCCATTCATTTCCTATGGTCTGTCATTTGTAATCAAAGAGTGTTTTTTGTTTTTTTTTACGAGCACATAGCTTTTTCAAATCATGCACTACATTGTTTTGTGTATGTTTACATACCAAGTGCCTTAAAAGTTTCCAAGTTTCAATGAAGCTACGGTTTTTGGCCTGTTTATGCCATGCAATGGGTAGAATTAGGGTTGTGAGGTAGATGCATATAATTCATGAAAACATGCTTATCAAATGCAAACCAACAAATCATATGCATGGAAAAACTGTGTATTATATGCACACTGAACATGTGCGACATCATATATATGCCAAAAACCATTATAATATAATATACTATTTAATCATTTTAGCAAATCATACTAACACAGATGTTTATATTTTCAAAGCATTTGCATAAATCTTTAAATGTTGCTGTTTCTAATGTTTACCTCCGATATAATATCAGCTATTGAGGTTTTTCTTCTGTTTCTATTAGTCTCACTGAACTGCAATATGTTGGGATGCATGTTTCTACTGCTGTGACACTTTCTCCTCGGTTCTTGGTCCGCTCTCACTAGACACCGCATTCCTTTCTATTCCCAGTCCGGTAATGCCAAGCTGTCCTTTGAACTGTCCACACAAACATCTCTGTCAGTTTATGTATGCTTGTGTCATTTTGCTAACATGTCCATATTTGAACATGTCAAGTATGTGTGGGTGTCCTGGAATGTGTTTTAGAATGATCTATTTGTGGATTTATCCATTTAATGTTATAGTCATTTATTCCATTCTATTAAAAAAAAATCAATTAATTAATCATTAATGTGATGCAAATAATTAGGCTAGTTTGACTGCATGCTTTTATATTGTGAGAGGTGATCAAAAATGTCTGTATAATAATGTAACAAACATTTTACCAATTTACTAAAGTTACATGTTTTATATTATTGAGTGGTTTCCTGTAGGTTTTGGGTGGGGTTAGAATGATTTAAAATATCAATGCTATGTCGCAACCAATTCGTACTTATTTTACTGGATGGCTAATTTGTACAAATGTGTATTTGTGTAATACCTAATAATGTGTATACCTCACTCGTACGATTTTGTACAATTTGTCTAAACGCCAGTAATGGGGGTTTAGGGGCAAGGTTAGATGTAGGTCATATTCATACGAATTGTGCAACTTGTAAAATACATACAATTTGACCAAAAACATATTCATTTGTAGAAAGGTCACACAAATTCATACTAATTAGCCACCTCGTAAAGTATGTGAGATCAGCTGAAAATATACTATGATAGTATACTAAACAGCAAACTTATATTAAACAGATATTAAGTGAATAATTCACACAAATTGTTAATTGTGTCAACATATGCTAAACATCAACATTGTTGGTAAACAAACAGTTGATGGTAGCCACTAACTTACATAGTGTTTTATATATATATATTCATGGCCAAAAATATTGGCACCCTTGCCATTCTGACAGAAATCGTAACCCCTCTCTCAGAAAATTGTTGTAGTTGCAAATGTTTTGGTACTGACATGTTTATTTATTTATACTGGACAAAATGATTGGCTCCCTCTGTAACACTTTATTTAGATATTCTACTAACAGTAAATAACTTTGCAACTACATGTCCACTAGCAGTCATTAGATTATTAGTCGACTGTTTGCTTAATATCTCCTAACACTTTATTTTGATGAGTCCACAACATACTACATACTGGCTATCAGAAACTTTACAAGGATATGTCAACTTGTTCTAACTCTAAACCTACCCTAACTACTAGTCTACTCTGAGAGTTAGTAGACATGTAGTTGTGATTTAACGAGAATTAGTTGGCATAGTTACAAAGTTACTTATAGTTAGCAGAATGTCTAAATGATCAAAATAAAGTGTAACCTCACCCTCAACTTAATATTTGGTAGCACGCCCTTTGGAAAAAAATTAACTGAAATCAAAAGCTTCCTGTAACCGTGATTGAGATTCTTACACCTCTTTACTGGAATTCTGGGTCACTCTTCTTTTGCAAACTGCTTCAGGTCATTCAAATTGATCTGGACTCATTTCTCAACATTTCAGAGCTTTATTTGTAACCATTTCAGGTCATTGACCTGCTGGAAGACCCGTGATATCTAAGGGAGATGCATCTTTCTGACACTGGCCACTACTTTCTGCCCCAAAATTCTTTGCTAATCATCCGATTTCATGATACCATTCACACAGTCAAGGAATTCAGTGCTAGAAACAGCAAAGCAACCCCAAAACATATTTGAACCTCCACCATGTTTGATGGATTTGCTGAAAAAATCAGCAGAACCCTGCCCAAAACACAACAGGTAATGGATTTAATGGTTATAATGGCAACTGTATAGGTTTTAATGGAAAGTATAATGGCATGTGATGGATTCTATTGGTGGGAAGATAAACGATATTGGAAAAATATCCAAAACACAATACAAAAAGGAATTTTGTAATGGCTCTACTGGAAAAAGTTAATGGTTCATAATGGTATTTTAACTACTGTATTTTGTCCACACGCATTACTTGCCACAGGTGTGTTTAGATATAAATTACAGGAGCACTACATGATTAAAAAGCAATAATTTCTTACCATTTTGACAAAGTTACAATAATTTTCAGGCCATTTTTGTGTTGTTGCAGTGCAAACAGAATACAATAAACATGTGAATACCAAAACATTTGCAATTGAGAGAAGTGTTGCATTCAAATATTTTTGGCCATGACTGTTTATATGTGTGTGTATGGTTACTAACTTTCTTCAAAATATCTTATTTTGCATTTAATAAAAGAAAGGGACTCATAATGGTTTGGAATATTACAACTTGAAGATGATGAAATAATGACAGGATTTTAATTTGAAAATAAATGGGTTGTACTGGCAAAAGAAAAGGCCATGGCACCCCAGACACCCACTTCTACCCGCAAGGGTGCAGAAACTCAGAGATATGTGAATGAACGAGCGCGCACAGGGTCAGACAAACAAAAATTCCCCGAGCAAACACACAAGTGTCACTTGTAAAGGGATGTGGAGACAAGCTGAGAAATGTTTATTGTTGGTCAAGAAAATGACAGTTAATTCTCAGATACTGTCGGAGTCCATCATGTACATAATAAAAATGATACATGTACACACACATGCTGACTCAAGGACAGAAAATGAGACTGAGTGGAGCAGCTAAATAGACCCAGACGTGAAAGCAAGCTCTAATTTAAGACAGTTAGTCATTTCCTCAGAAAAGGCTGCAGCTGTCCTGAAACTGCAGTCCACTGTGCTCCGCTGGGCCAGCGCACTGCTCTGGAATGATTCGTAACACCCCAAGAAAACATAAACGTACAGACTTTCCTCGCAAAAACATAACAACAATATGCCATCCATGTGGCAACTTGGTGTTAGTCACTCCTTGCACTAAGATCTAAGGCTAATACATATAAACAATCTTCAGCTATAGATTACATACATGTTGGCAGACAAAATACTTATTTAATCATTTACATTTCATTAAATAACCACTCTTTATTACTATTTTTTCCACTAGCTCAAGCAGAGTATATGTCCTCTGTTGGATATTTAAAGGGGTCATACAAAAGCAATTTTCCACAAGCTAATATGATTCTTTAGGATCTTAAAGGAAAGTTTGTAATATA
>JAUCMS010000025.1:3990092-4003977 GCA_032357445.1 Enteromius radiatus
TTTTTTGCTAGATAAGGCTCATTTTCCTCAGCTGAGATTGTGTAGAGCACTTTTAAGCTGCAATGAAACTGAAATTTGGACCTTCACCCTGTTGATACCCACTGAAATCAATTATACATGGATAAAAATACAGGGATGTTTTCCTCAAAAACCTTAATTTCTTGCAAAATATGTAGAACAGTGACTGGAATGTTAAGGTTATTTCTAAGCACTTGAAAGATATCTTGCGCTGTAACATTTTAACCCAAAATAAAGCCTAAACACTCTAAAAACTCACTGTTATCCTGAGCTCAATATATTTCTACATTGAGATATTCTTTAAAAAGTACTTAATTTCTGCAACCGCATAAATCATATATACAAAGGAAGATATTTTGAAGACTGTTTGTAACCTGACTGTTTTGAGTCACCATTGATGTCCATAGTAGGAAAATAAATACTATGGAAGTCAATGGTGACTCAAAACACCTTCCTTTGTGTTCGGCAGAGCAAAGAAATTCATACAGGTTTCATACAACTACTCGAAAGGTGAGTAAATGATGACAGAATCTTTATTTTTGGTTGAACTCTTTCTTTAACTCATCTGAGAGAATCTTCAAATCGTTGTTCACAAGCGACATTATCTGCAGTTAAGAGGATCTAGACAGCAGCCATAAGCAGATCTGTGTTTTCATGGAAAGTGCTGAGCAGGCAGCATTGAAGACTCTTTCACAGGAATCTTGTCTAGCAGGAATAACCAACCAGGTCCACAGAGCTCCTCCCAGTGAGGATCTGCATCTAAATCAAACAGGCCATCACTTCCTGCTTGTTTCTCAAACACCTATGAGTTGAGACCAGACCAACAGCTGCGTTTGACGACACCAGCAGCTTCAACATGGGGAGGATTGCTAAAGAGGTTTCCGGCCAGGTCATGTGCTTTGTTGGATTTGTTGGTTTATGTGTCTGCTGTGGCATTCCCATGTGGCGCGTGACTTCGTACATCGGTGCCAACATTGTCACGGGTCAGGTCGTCTGGGACGGCTTGTGGATGAACTGTGTGATGCAGAGCACAGGACAGATGCAGTGTAAAGTTCAAAGCTCGATTATGACACTGACCCAGGACTTGCAAGCGGCACAAGCGCTGATCGTCATCGCAATATTGGTCAGCTTCATTGGGATGGTCTTGACGTTTGTGGGAGGCCAGTGCAGTAGCTGTCTGAAGAAAGAGTCCTCCATGGCTAAAGTGGTCATCTTGGGGGGCATCCTGTGCATTATAGCAGGAGTCATCAGTCTCATTCCCCTCTGCTGGTCTTCAGCCTACACCATCTCAGATTACCAGAGTGTTCTCACAATCCAGACCCAAAAGAGAGAGATCGGGGCATCCATATACATCGGCTGGGGCGCCTCAGGGTTTCTTCTGTTTGGAGGGATCATTCTGTGCACTTCCTGCCCACCGAGAGAAGATATGTATCCAAAATACCCCATGTACCCCTACCAAGGACCTATTTACGGGCCACCTGGGCCTTATATGCCTGCCAAAACATATGCACCGAGTTCTGTGTATACTGGAGCTTATGTTCCTAACAAACCTTATCCGGCCCCAACTTACTCAGCTGTTCCAGGACAATATCTTTAGTTAATGGACAATAATATTAACTTTAAATGAAATCTGTACTGTTTGGTTAAATAAAATGTATAAATGTATGTATGGCTTGCTTGGAGTGTCTTATTCTTTGCTAGCCTTTGAACGGAGATGTTTTGGAAAATCTTGTTTGTCCTCTCTCTCCTCTGGTTCGACTGGTAAAGACAATGTAATGTTAATGCTAAGTATGTACATATGTATGTTTCAGATACAAGAGTAATGAAATTTGCAAGTACTGCAGCTGTTTCCTTTTTTTTTTGCAAATTCATGTCTTTTCTGTGATTTTCCCAAAGAAATTGTAACTTTGATTGCTTCTCCAATGGGGAACATACAGAAAATAAGCATAGCTTTGTATTTTTCAATCGTATTGTCAATAAATATGTTTCTGGATTATTATAAGTGATCTCAGTGATTCATTTATATATTTATCTTTCATTCACCTAATTAAAATTGAGCAATAAACCATCTCACCTAGCTGTCAAACAGATGAAAATGATTAAATATATTAAAAAATGAAATAAAAAAGAGTGTTGATGTAATTGTATTGTAAATATTACATGGAAAGCACCATGAATTCTGCTTGGACATTAACAGGAAATCAATTCAAAGCAATGTTAGTGTTGCATTGGTTTAGGTTTTAATCACAGTATAAGAAAACAAAGTCATGTATATTCAATAAGCATCACATTCATCCATGAACGCACTAAGATGTCTTATATCATTGGTTATTTTTGGTTTTGAGACTTAACGAGTGATATCTCTCCGACCCGATTGGCTGACAACTTGGTTCCTTTGTGTTAATGTAACACTTCATTGTTTCTTGCTGATGTGCACCTCACCGAAACTGGTCTCTGCATCGTCATTCCCTGCTGGGGAATCTGGTCAGGCTTGAAAATTCACCTCAACCCGGTTTCAGGTCGTTCTGACTTCTTCCATCTGACTCCTCCCTCCTGAGACGATTTAAAAAATCTTGAAAGCCAGGATCAGAAGTCATTACTACGATTCACAGAGGAGCAAACACTTACTTTCAAGCCGACGAAGCCGAGCAAAGGAGAGCAAAATGGTGTCCATGTGCCGACAGATGCTAGGCCTGTCCCTGGCCATTATTGGTTTTTTGGGAGCGATTGTGATCTGCGCCCTTCCCATGTGGAAGATGACTGCATTCATTGGAGCCAATATCGTGACGGCGCAGATCATTTGGGAGGGCTTGTGGATGAACTGTGTGGTCCAGAGCACAGGACAGATGCAGTGCAAAATCTACGACTCGCTCTTGGCTTTACCTCAGGACCTGCAGGCCGCTCGGGCGCTTGTGATCATCGCCATCATCATCTGCGTCTTTGGGATCATCCTGGGGCTTGCCGGTGGAAAGTGCACCAACTTTGTTGAGAAGGAAGAATCCAAGGCAAAGGTGGCTATCGCCAGTGGTGTGATCTTCATCGTCTCTGGAGTACTGGTCCTGGTCCCCGTCTGCTGGTCAGCTAACACCATCATTAGGGATTTCTACAATCCCCTTCTCACAGATGCCCAAAGGAGGGAGCTTGGGGCTTCTCTCTACATTGGATGGGGAGCTGCAGCTCTGCTGATCCTGGGAGGAGGTATTCTGTGCAGCTCCTGCCCACCGAAACAAGACAACTACAACATCAAGTACTCTCAGCCACGGTCCACTGCCACCAGCAGAGCCTACGTCTGAAAGTAATCAAGCATGCAAAGACTTTTTCATTACAAAGACCTGTTTTTCGTAAAACACCTTTATTCCGGATTTTTTTTTCTTCCCGAGGAGAAACGAAAGAAGGACAGTATCTGATATTGCGTAATGTGTTTACTGAGATTTTGTGCTGTGATTCTACAGATCACTGAAAGTGAAAGTTTTGTAATGTGACGAGAGGAATCAAACTCAGGGAAGCGACAGAGATTTGAAATGTTCATGTTTTTTTTATATATATATATATATATATATATAAACAAGCTATTCTTGTAACTTATGTTAAATGTGACAGTATGACTTGTTCCATTAATCATCAAAGCTATCTGACTGTTAATAAATTACAATGGCTATGGTTTTTTAAAATGTGCAAAATTGTTGCGCAATTATGCCTTAATCAGTAAATTTGTCTTACTGTTTGTTCATTAAAATAAATGCTTCTGTAAAACAATTAATTATACTGCATTGACATCATTTCATTGTAATAATTTTACAGCACTGAATATTCTCACATTAAAGAAAACATTAAAGATCGCGCTGAAACGGTTGAAAATAGCAACAGAGATGTTGGCAAAGACCTCCTGTAAAACTGTTTTTTAGCAATGTTGTTCAAAAAATCTGTATTTTGCTGAAAAAAATTATAAATAAATGATTTCAGACATATTTGATCTGTCTCCACTTCATTCAAAGAAATGTAGTCAAAATTAGACATATTAGGTAAAAACCATTGTTTCTTCAGTAATATTTGCTCTATAACAAATACTCTATAACTTTGTTAAAAAAAAAATCCTGCTCAGAGTTGAAAGATCGGCCAGTGGTGGATTAAAATGCTGAGAATTAGCCAGCAAGCTTAAAAAAAAAAAAAACGGCTAATTCAACATAAATGAGCGTAAATTCTGTTGATCTATAATAAGGCTAAAAAGAGGAAGAAGGCTCTTGACCACACCTTCTTTCAGCCTTTCTGGAAAAAGCAATGGCCATGTTTACAGCACCATGTTATTAATCAGAATTTGGTCCAATTCTAATAATGTGTCTGTCATTACTCTATGATGGGTCATACAGTTGAATGTGTTTCTGCTGGGCCTTTTTGAAATATCTATTCTGAGGGTATGCCAACATCGAATCCATCCCTGAGATTGACGCATTTCAGCAAAACAGCACATTTCTAGAAAAAAAAAGTTAAGCACAGAATTGAAATATGTTATAAATGCACAATGTTTGAACAAGTTTAACATTTAAACAACAACACCTTATCTCTATCCCAACCAAAACACTGTCGTAAGTTGTTTTGCTGAAACTTCGGTTCAGGTCCTCCCAAACCGGTTAGACAAGATGTCAGAGGTGATACTGGCAAAGGCATTCGTCTGAATATTAACAACAGGATGTGGGTCACGAACATTTGTAAGACATTTCTGTATTTAACATTAAATACTGTGCTTCATATGGACCTGAATCAATACAGCAACACTGCATTCAACCTATAGAAAGCTCTCAGTATGCTTCTAAGCAAGCTTTTTTTAAATACAAGTGTCCCTTTAGGAATTGACAAGGGACCGTAAACTGATATCTCATATATATTTAAAACCCCTTTATTGTCTCAAACGCATAGAATCTAACAAAGCTGCTTTGCCTCAGTTTCTGCAGTTTCTCATTCGGACTAGCATGCTTTCTTCTCAGTCCTCCGTGTTTACCTCCTAAATCTTAGAGTCTATTGAGATGGCGTCTATGGACATGCAGTTACTGGGCTGCATCCTGGCCCTGTTCGGCTGGGTTGGAGTGATAATTGTGTGCGCCTTACCCATGTGGAGAGTAACGGCCTTCATTGGCAACAACATTGTGACCTCTCAGATCTTCTGGGAGGGGATCTGGATGAACTGCGTGGTGGAGAGCACCGGTCAGATGCAGTGCAAGGTCTACGACTCCATGCTGGCTCTGAGCCCCGATCTGATAGCTGCTCGTGTCCTGCTGGTGTTTTCCATCCTGGTGGGCATCGCTGGGGTTCTCGTGGCGCTCGTCTCAGGGAAATGCACCAACTTTATAGCCGAGGAGCGAGGAAAAGTGAAAGCATCCATTGCCGCCGGTGTGCTTCTGATGGTCTCTGGAGTGCTGTGTCTGATCGCTGTGTCCTGGCCCGCCGTCATTATAGTGAACGACTTCTTTAACCCCCTGTTACTGGACGCTCAGCGCAGGGAGCTGGGGGCTTCGCTGTACCTCGGTTGGGCCGCTGGGCTGCTTCTGCTGCTGGGAGGAGGGCTGCTTTGCAGTTCTTGCCCACCAAAAGAGAACTGCTCAGCGTCTGTCATATACAACCCTGTAAAGATGTCAAAGCCGTCCAGAGGAGATGATGCTCTTCTGAACCACATGGCGCCGGTATCACGCTCTCCAACTCCTCCCAAGACCTACATCTAGACCGCCAAGCACTGCTGTGAAACTATTTGAAAGATAATTTTGTAATTACAAAATTTTGTATAGGTGAAGTATTTGGTGCACTTTTAGTTCTTTGAATTGTCTTTTGTAAATGCTTGCACAAAAGCACTTGCTTTTAAGTATGTCCTGTTATATATGAATTAAATATGGCCATACTGCACAATTTTTTTTCTGGCCAAAATATATTTTAAATATATGGTGTAAACAAAGAATGAAATATATTCATTATTTTGTTTCAACTTTCTTATAGCAAAATATATGTTTACATTTCAATCTTTAGTCTAGCTTCAGCTGTAGATCAAAGCTAGACTCATGATTTTGATTTATATATATATATATATGTGTGTGTGTGTGTGTGTGTGTGTTTACAATAGGCCTAGACACCAAATAATTTTTTTTTTCTTTAAATGTGAATGCATTTTCTTGGATTGACTATATGAAGCCAAAATATCTATTCATATATATATTTTTTAAATTTCCAAATTTGCAAACAAAAACAAAAAGAGCCACATTTGAAACATATTTTAGCAAATACATTTCTCGACCATAATTTGTTTATTTTAATACATGCATTCACTGATTCATTCATTTCTTAAATTTATTCATATAGGAAACCTTTAATTATATTAAAAATTATAATTTATTTTCTTTCTTTCTTTTTTTTTTTTTTTTTTTTTTTTGGTTTTCTAGCATACACTGTAAAACAAAAATCTGAAAAAATGGTATGGTAAAACAACGGCATCTGTGGTTGCCAGAATAAAACTGTGAAAAATACGGTATCAATATTTTTTTGTTTTACGGTTTTACAGTTAAATACCGTAATTTCTAATAAGAAACCATAATAACGGATATGTTAGTATACCAATCTATTAAAGCAGTGGAAACATTCATTTAACAACATTACATGTAACACACAACTCTAATAAGCATAACTGATACAAAAAACTAAGAAGAAACAGTTTACGGTGTTTTCCTGTAAATTTAACAGGAATTTACCATTAACGATTTAACAGGATTTTATTGTAGAATCTTCACAGTTTTTTACCGCTAAAATCACAGTCATATTTGTATGGCTGGTTTTGAATTTCCTATAGAAATAAACTTCTGCTGCTCATTAATGAATAAGCTCCCAGTGGTAGATGGAATTTGGTCAAAGATTATGTATCTGTGTCACTGATGAGCCATATACAGGCATAAATACTTGCTGTTCAATGTTTTGCCTTTTTAAGACACCTTTTAGGAGTTTTATATGAATAAAACATGTTTCCTGAACAGTTGCTGGTGTTTTTGTTTTATTTCACTTTATTGTATTGATAAATATGACTTGTTTTCATTGTTTATTAGCTTGACTATGTTCAGTGTGGTTTAGTTTTCTGTGAGTAGGAGGATTGGAAGATAAAGTACACAGCACTAGGAAAACCTGCTGTGCAGGAACACCTACCGATAGCATTAGTCAAGAGAAGAACCCACGTGCACTTTCAGAACAAGATGATGCATGTTTTTATTGTTTTGTTTTGTTGCTGTTTTTTACAATTTCTATTAAGTTACAGTCATTTTTAAAATGGGTTTAGGTTACAGTAATTTATTGATTATAATGACATCATGATTTTGTGTTTCTTCACCTCTTCAATGGATGAATGGAGTTGAATGGATAATGTGACACAAATGCTTCTTTCTATATCTGATACATTCAAATTCATAGTGAATATAAACAGAGTTCAGTTAAACTGAAAACCAGTTCTTCCACCTGGCCTCACTTACAGGCTCATATTACACAGTTCTCCCGCTTAATAACACACAAACAACCTGGCCTTTCTTACAGTGAAAGCGTCACTTGTTCATTTTCTTATTTTCTCAAGTCACAGAGATATTTCAGATAACCTCTTCAAGGAAATGCCATGTATTCTTTCAAGAAAAGTACATGTGAATTCTTTTATGTCGGAGAACATGCATTGCATTCTTAGATGTAAACAAATGATGTCAAAGACAGAGAGACACATGACTCTCCGGCTCTCTGTTGAGAAATGCTCCTCGGTCAGTATCGGTTTTATATTGATGTTTCAAACACAATGTCTCAGTTGAACCAATTCCAACTAAACATCACTATAGTTTGATATACTGCCCCTATCTAGAGAAAGCCATAATCTCTTACAGAACAAAGATATATTGGAATATAATGCAAACTAAAATGCAATATAATCTATTGTTCATAATGTTTTATCCTTTATTGAGTATATATTGCTCAAAGATGTTCCCATATAAATATATACACACACACACATTCACTGAATGAGTTAAAGCAGATTTCTAATTCTCAGCATGCTTTACTCTTTACTGCGTTGTTATTTCACATGTTTTTTGTTTCAAATTAATATTGGAGATCTGTTAGTGTTTAATGTTGTGTTATCTTGAAATCAGTTTGTGCTGACGAGTAGAGCCTGTGGTCAGGATGATGATTGGCCGAACACCGTTTAATTATATGTTATTTTATTTAAAAAGCATGTGCCGTTTTCAGCACAGTGATAGTCTGTTCACTATAGTGTTTAGTTATACACTGCTTATGCTACAGGTATACTAGCTATATTTTAAAATACAAAACGTACAGTGTGCAAAAAAGTATTTAGTCAGGCACCGATTGTGCAAGTTCTCCCACTTAAACAGATGAGAGAGGTCTGTAATCTTCATCATAGCTATACCTCAACTATGAGAGACAAAATAAGGGAAAATCACATTGTAGGATTTTTAAAGAATTTATTTGCAAATTATGGTGGTCAATAACAAAATTTTATCTGATTTAATGTCACCTTGCTGGGACAATAATGCCCTCCCTACATACCCTTACTAACTTATTATTTCCTTCATTTTTATTGAAATTAAATGCTTTACTGATTTAACCCAGGTAGATCGTGTCAAAATGTGTACAGCATGTTTTATCCTCTGCGCCAAAAGGCCATCTTTGGTAAAGTTTGCTAGCACTAATCACAGGTTGGTGGGCGGAGCTACTGTACATTTTCTCTTAGTGTAAATAGATACTCCGTATGCATATTGTTGTAAGGGTGGCGCTAAAATCAAATCTATGTCCTTATTAAAAGCACTGTTGCTCAGACATAATGCACGAATATATCCTAATGGTTGTTTTGTATCCTCCCAGGCCCTTCCATGGCTCTGCAGGTCTTGGGAATCACTCTTTCAATGATCGGCTTTGCAGGAACCATCATCATCTGCGCTCTGCCCATGTGGAAGGTGACGGCCTTCATCGGCACAAACATCGTGGTGGCTCAGGTCTTCTGGGAGGGCCTGTGGATGACGTGTGTGTACGAGCGCATCGGTCAGATGCAGTGTAAGCTCTACGACGCGCTGCTGGATTTGGACCCTTCCCTGCAGGCGGCGCGAGGCCTGATCGTGACCACCATGGCTCTGGCCTGCTTGGCGTTCCTCATCTTTCTGGTTGGGGCTGACTGCACGAACTGCCTCAGTAACCCGCGGGCCAAAGCACGGATCGTGGTGGTCTCTGGGATCACCTTCATGCTTTCTGGATTGACCGCCCTGGTGCCCGTGTCCTGGACGGCCGACTCCATCATCAGAGACTTTCACAATCCCATCGTGCATGAAGCGCTGAAGCGGGAGATGGGGGCGGCGCTGTATGTGGGCTGGGTCACGGCTGGATTTCTGATCGTCGGCGGGGCTGTCCTCTGCACCAGCTGCCCACCGGAGCGCCACAACTACTCCCCGAGATACACACTGACCAAGACGGACACTCACAGCGGCTACGCCATAAAGAACTATGTGTGATATAAACACATCACACTGATGGACACACTGGGATTTTTTTGTGACAAGAATTTGTGCTTTTGAGTTTTGTGTAGCATAGGTCTACTCGTCTTTATATTCTTATCTAGATAAAAAAATAATAAAACCTTAGATAACTCAGACTTAGATTACATCAGTGTATGAATATTGTGTGTGTACATGAGGACACAAATGTGTATAATTACATGGGTACTATAATGTAAACATGGTTTATGAGGACACTTCCTTAAAAAAACATAAACAGTGTTTTCTGAAATTCAAAAAGTGCACATAGTTTCCTGTAAGGGGTAGGTTTAGGTGTAGGGTCAGTGTAGGACAATACCACATACAGTCTGTACAGTAGAAACACCATTACACCCCTTAAACCACAAATGCAAGTATGTGTGTGTGCATGTGTGTGTGTGTGTGTGGTTTCATTGTAGGGACTACAGTAAGAACAGAGTAAAAACAACAGAAGTCAGTGGAAAGTCCCCATTAAGATACAAAAACAAATATGTTTGTATTTCTTTTTGTGTGTAATGTGCTCAAATAACATGTTTTTTTTTATTTGTAATGCTTCAAATAAATAATTTTGAGTAATAAAGTTGTTTCAAATAATTCTCATTTTTTGCATTGTCCCCCCAAACTATATGTATGCTCTATTTTTTTATTATTTGTGAGTAAAATGATTACTGACTTATATTAATGAACAAGATTTAATGAACAATACCCCATAAATTATTTCATTAACATGAAGACAACGCATTCAACTATTATCTTAAACTTTGATGTAATATTTCGCATTGCATTCATTTACTAGAAATAAATTAAAGAGATAGATTACAAACATAATCTTCAATTACTGTCATGCTATCCCAACACATAATATGTAATAGATATTTGTTTTGTATAATGTTTAATGCATTGTATTTTAAATGTCAGAATTGCTTTGTGTGATATGATTACTTGTTTACTTTTTAATTTAGGTTTAGTAAACATAGAGTACATAGAGTGCTGTTGTGAACCAGAAGCTGTATATTAAAACAGAACGCCAAAACAATATCGACCTAGAACACTTTATTATCGCACAATATTACTTAGTACAATAAAATCTCCTCAAAACATTAAATATTATTAAGTTACAATTTAGCTAGGCAGGGTATGCAATTTCTGGAAGCCAATGTTGATATCTGAAATCACCAAAACAAACACGCCCCTACCCCAAAGGGTCTTTGATAGCTCCGCCCCACACATACATAGCTTAAGCAGTCCAGTCAACCAGTTCTGTGAAACAAAGTAGTTTTGTGTATTCACTCTTCTATATTAATTTGTGCTTACTATATATATGAGGAATGATTGCCTCAAAATGTGTGCAGTTCAGTTTGATTGATAGCTCAGAGTTGTTATGAACTGTTGAGAACTACATGAACCATGTGACCGCATTACATCACCGGAAACTAGAGAGCTGCATTATTTGAAATGTCACAAAGCACATTTCTGTTGGTGGCGCATGATGATGATGATGTCATGGGTTTGAGGCACACAGAAACTGCATACTTTGAATGCTTGAATGATAGGAGATGGGGAAATGAAGACTTCTAAAACATACAGGTTTTCCCCTGACTGTTCTGGGATTCAAAACTAAATGAATAGCATTTTATTAACTGATTAAATATAATAGCAGTCTTAGTAGTATTAGTAATAATAATAACAATAATGAAGAAAGTAGCCAAAGCCTGCAAGAAGCTCACCACACACTATACTATACTCTATAAAACTCTCAAAGTTATGAGCAAAAATAAATGTGTTTCTCTCTCTGATAAACTATTTCCCTATAAAGTTAAATTTACCTATTAAACTGTGGCAATAGATGTCAGTATGAATATAAATGTGTATGCCTAGCAGGTTATTGTTATGGCAATTATTTTGTTTAATAGAATGATTTCTTTTTTGTTCTTGTATACTCAATATTTAAAATGCAGTGAATGAAAACCTGTTCATGAAGTAAGATCCGGAGTTTGAACAGAGAGACACACATTGCAGAGAATGCAATTATCTTTTGGCGCCACTCAGTGGACACCAGAAGTGAAGCATGTTGCCTTTTAAACAAATAAATACATTTCTACATATATAGGCCTACGTACATTAACATAGTCTTAGTTTTTCAGCAAGCTGAATTGCGAACATTTAAATGAACAGATCATTAAATTCAGTCAAACGCTGATGGTGTCCGGGCACTTCTGGAGAGTCAGTGACCTGCTGTGTTTAGTTCAACAAGCAAATCACGATGACCAGAATTACTCACAAATTCCAGAAGGTGGGAATAATTTATTGCTAAATGCATATAATGTGTAACAGTCATTACTGCTCCTGAAGGATGGAAATATTATTAATAAATCCCTACATTTCAGTTAAGATATATAGTATACGGACTTGAGAGTCATTTTATGATGATAATTTCAGAAATCAAGTCTATGGGCTGTTTAGATGTGTGAATGAATCATCTTTTTGATTTTATTGGTCAAACAGGTTTGAAATAACATCTGAAACTGTTAGTTAGGACAGTTAGTCGTGTGATTGATCATGAGCAGTGGTTTCTCACACTAAAATAGTAACAAGCAGAGCTTGATTTCTTGTAATTCAATTAAGTTACATTTTAAAATACTTGTGATCAGAGTACAGTTATTGTTTATCGATTACATGATTATTCACATAATAGCAATAAATTATTTATAATTGTTTGCTTCTCCCTAATTCTTATTTTTCATCTTTTAATTCTCCTTTTTAAATGGACGTATAATTTTTATAGATTTTAAATGGTCAAATTTACGTTATTTCTTACTCATATGTAATGTTGGTCATCTGAACCTCTGTTATCTATATCTATACGTTTTGCTCTTGAAATTGAACATTGCAGTTCATGGTCAATAGTCACATGGCAGAACAAATAAAAAAATTAAAAAGGTGACATATTCTGACAAATTATAATCATATATATATATATATAGACTTAAGAGTAAATGAATGAAAGAATTATTATTAACACAGATTACATAACATGTTTAAACTGAGAAGTTTTACAGTTTCATTCACAAAATGAGCTCATTTCAAACTTGATGCCTGTGATTTATCATGTTGCATCTCTTCTTTTTTTCAAAACAGTTATGAGTTATGAGTTTATTGGTGTTGGAATTTGATCCCATCCTTGGCTGATATAGGTTTCCAGCTGCTAAAGAGTTTGTGGTTATGCATTTTTTGTTTAATGATGCTCCAAATGTTCTCTATCGGTGACAGATCTGGACTGCAGCAGGTCAATTCAGCTCCAGACTCTTCTACAACGAAGCCATGCTGTTGTAATAGCTGCAGTATGTGCTTTTGCTTCCCTGAAATAAACATCATCTGGAGGGGAGCGTATGTTGCTTTAAAACATTTATATACCTTTCAGCATCCATAGAGCCTGCACATACCTTATCCACTTACGCACCTCCATACCACCAAAGATGCTGGATTTGAACTGAACGCTGAGGATCTCCTCCTCTTTAGCCCGGAGGACACAGCGTCAGAGATTTCCAACAAGAATGTCAAATTTGGACTCGTCTCACCATAAAACACTTGTCCACTTTGAAACAGTCCATTTTAAATGAACCTTGGCTTACAGGACATGACGGCACTTCTGTACCATGTTCACAAGACGTTCTTTTTGCATGATAGAGTTTAGTTGTCATCTGCAGATGTCTCAGAGGATTGTGTTTACTGACAGTGGTTTCTGGAAGTATTCCTGGGCCCATTTAGTAATGTCAACGACAGAATCATGTGATGAGTGATGAGTGTCGTCTGAGGACCTGAAGACCACAAGCATCCAACAAAGATCTTCAGCCTTATTGCTTTTTCAGTCTTTTGTTGCTCCCGTGCCAATTTTGAAATGAGCTCATTTAGTGGATAAAAGTGTAAAATTAGAAACTAGTTTAAATGTTCTCTGTGTTCTATTGTGAATAAAATATTGGCTCATGTGATTCATTCATTTAAGAAAAAAAAAAGTTATTTATTTTAATTTAGCATTTTCATGGTTTACTTGATTTTATGTTTTTCATTAAACCACCTGCAGTTTCTTCAGAAAGCCCAGTTTGGGAAACCTTAAAGGTGCCCTAGAATGCATTGAGAGAATATTTGAAATAGTTGTCTTATATGTACACAGAAGGTATGTAGCTTAGGTAAGGGGGGAAAAATGTCCAGAAACGGTTTTCCAGGTCCATTTCCAACCCTAGAATCTGACCCTAGAATGAAACAGTCCTTATTTGGAAGGTTCATGAATAGTAATGAGGAGGTCTGCTCTGATTGGCTGTAGC
>JAUCMS010000025.1:4004077-4014980 GCA_032357445.1 Enteromius radiatus
ATTGAAATCAAGTAAAGTTCAAGTTATATTTCATTGCTACGTCTGCGCCTCTTGCCTGCTACAACACCCGTGACAATAACAATGAACAGAATACATTTTCTTTCTCTTTGTATTTTTATATGGTACAATATTATCCTATTTAAAGTGAATTGGGCCAAAAGTAAGCTAAAAGTAATCAAAAAGTAGTCTGATTATACTACCTCGTAATGTAATGGATTATGTTACTATTCTTTCTTTTTTTCCCAGTAACGGTTTTATAAGATTGAAAACAAAAAGAGCTCTGAATGATGTGGATATTTGACTTGCAAATCTCTTCTATTGTTGGTTAATAATGAAGCAGCTCTGACTCTGTACTGCAAGTAAAGGTGATTCATTTCCATTTAGATCCATATGGGCGCTGTTTATTGCTGCAATGTACTGATGAAAGCTGGATCCAATCTCAATTAGATACCCGAATCAGCAAAATAAGGCCTTCTGGAAACTTTCAGGCAGATGTGTTGGCATACGTTACAACAAAACTCAGGATATTTGCCCTCCAGAAGCAGAATTGTACACCACTGAAATAAAGTGCTACCTATTAAGAAGGCATCACTGGAATGTTGTCTAACCGTCTCGTTCTTCTGTTTGACCTCTCAAAGTCTTTTCCTCCTACTGGAATTGATCAATTAGTGTGACAAATCTTTGTCAACAACAAACAAAGAAATCTTTGAGCAACAACAACAAAAGAGCTAAGCAAGATCTTTCCAGCGCTGGCCTCAAGCTGTTTTTATGCACAACAAGGTTTTATTAAACTAAAACATTGAAAACACTTTATTTAGTGACTTTTTTTAATGGACATTCTGACTAATAGTGCAAGTACATGTCAACTTATTGAACTAATAGTTCTAACCTAACAGTAATGAGAGTTGCAAAATTATTATAGTTAGTAGAATATCTAAAGTGTATAAAATAATGTGTAACTAATATATTTACTGGGGTGGATGGCGTTTCCTTTTAAACCCATACACAACTGCAATAATGTATTACATTTCCGTATGTGAAATATATTGTCACATGAAGTGAAAACATACATGATACCTATTAGTAATTCATATATAACACACAGATATATTGTCAGCATGTATGGTAGCAACAGATGTACATATGCAATCTATTTACAAAGCAGAAACGTCTTCATAAAGGCCTATGTGAAAATGATATTAAATTATAGTGTTGATATAGGCCAACATATGATTTATATCACATTTCCATATGGAAACAATCAAATTGGAGCACAAATCCAGTTTCAGAGACTTTCATTGTTTCATTCAGGATCTAAACCTTGTCAGTATTGCCCTATTCATGTTTCGCTGTGTGAGGGATTTGTTATGAAACCATGGCAAAAACACAAAGGGATCCTTCACGTTTCCACCGCAGCGTGTCTCTCCACCCACAGCTGGAATGCAGTAAAGTGAGTTTCCATGCAGTGAGAAATAGTTCAGCTCGGCGCTGCTGAATAAACACAGACATGAACATTAGGGTAGAGTTCGCCGTTTTAGGGCTGGCTAGTACGGGCTGGTTTTGCTCAGTCCTTACTAAATTTCTACCCATGTGGCACGTAACCGGAATGGTGGATAACATCACAACAACACTTCCATTGTACTGGGATGGAGTTTGGCTGAACTGGCAACACCACACGACCGGCAGACTTCACTGCGCCTTCTATCAGTCTCTGCTCAATCTAACTGAGCACTTCAACACCTGGAAAATCCTGGTCATCACGTCTATAGGACTGGGAGTTCTTGCCATTGCGGTTTACCCTGTTGGCTGGATACGATACCCGAAGAACATATCGTTTAAAATAGCATCAGGGCCCATGTTTGTTGTGAGTGGGCTGGTTTTACTGGTGGTGATTTCTTGGACTACACATTTAACTGCTTCGAAAGCAGAAGCTGTATTAACACGGGGGTTCGGACCCGCGATCTACACTGGCTGGACAGGCATCGTGCTGCTTGTGGTGGGTGGTGTACTGCTAACCATTATGTGCAGCATAGCACTCAAGGAGCAGAGACGGGATGAGTCAGCGGCACGAACTTCAGAGCCAGGCGCTCAGGAACCTCTCCAGACCATACAAAGCACTTCGTTTACACACTATCCCTGAGCGGAGAGACTGCGAGTCTGTTGTTGCCTCTACTGTAGGAATTAAGATCTGATGGTCATTTTACATTTTTATTATTGTTGGATAAAGAAGAAAACTCTGCTCTGGTTCCTGATTCAATCTTTGACGACATGCATGCTTTGTTCGGTTTCATTTTTATTTCATTGGTCACTTTGTTTCTGTTATTTGAGTTCTTCATTTGTTTACATTGGTTATGTTGATCACCTGTGTCTTGTTCGGTTTAACGCTTAACGTTATCGGTTTTCTCGGTTAAGTGTCCAGTGTTGACTTTGTGATGCTTGCAGAACTGGCCTGTTTACCTTCTGTCAGATCTCTAGTTGTGATCGTGGTTAATTTGTTTAAATAAAGCCTCACCTCTTCCCTTTGGGGGGTAACGCATTACAAGTTATGTAATCAGATTACTTTTTCAAGTAACTAGTAAAAAAAATTCATTACATTTTAATTTATAGGAAAATATCGGAGTTACTTTTTTTCAAATATGAAGTGGCGGTTATCCCATGTGTTGACTGACAGCTCTCCTGAAGCACAGCTGAAAGGTTTGTTTGCAAATTTGCAATTTCATGTTCGTTTTACTTTTAATGTTAAAGGCCTTTTACGTTTGCAAAAATAGTGAAAAAGTAGTGCGCTTAATTGTATTGAGAGCCCAGTGTTTTGTTCAAAGAGAGAAAGTGAGGCTCAGAATACATTGCTTAGGCACTAACAGTGGAAAAGCGTGTGGGTACAAAGGTCTTTCTGATGGCAAGAGATGAAGTGTCACACACTCATTACTCCTCTGTGTCTGAAAGGAGAGGTCAAGATTGCACACAAGTTACACAAACCACTCAGGGAGTTTCTCCCAAACAGCCATGCACTACATTTTAACCAAGCTGGCACAGAAGTGTAAATGTGTGAAGTGTTAAGAACAGCCTTAACTGTATAAAATATAGATGTAACTTAGAATGGGTTTTGAACTTCATGAATGTAATCATTTAATGACTGCCAGATGTTAGATATGATTGTAACAGCCTCTTATTTTTTGCAGTAATTAAGTTCAAATGAAATGTGTTTATTTACTGTATAGGGAAGATGTATTGTGTGATTGAGAGTATGACCGCTAGGTGGCAGTAAAAGGAAACAGTGTAAGGAAAAATCGTATCAACTCAAAGACTGTTGTAACTGGATTTAGTTTTTACTTTGTACTTTTCCATCAAAATCACCCCACCTCCATATTCAACAACTCTTAGTTTATGGATCATTATTTGATGATATGTCAGATGTGCAGATGTGAATAAACTGGCATCTGTAGCCTATGTGCTGCGCTTGAGTCTCTTGAGTCTCTCATATGTTTGTTTATTGGAATTAGCCTATGTACATATTTATGGCAATGTAGTGTATTTATAAGTCTTTTTTAATTTTGTTTTTCATTTTTAATGCATGGGAAGGCCAACTCATCCCCTGTTTGAATAAACAATCAATCAATGTAGATTGTTTAACTCCAGATGCTTTTTGAAATCATTCATGAATATAAATGAAATTTGCATTTGACGAGTGACTGCCTGGATGCTATGCTTTCACTATCTGCAGTACTATATTTAGTCTTTTATGGACATTGTGAAGGTGTTGGGGAAGGTTACTTTTAAAGTTATTGCATTACAATGTTGCGTTAAAAAAGTAACTGATAGGACAGGCTTGCTTGCTTTCTTTTATTAACAACATATGTATCACTCAAGATCTCAAGACAGAAGATTTCTTTCTTCTGTTAGTGAATAAATGGGAAAACAAAGTAACTAACATTGCTTATTTGAAAAAGTAACAGATATTTTAAAAGTTTGTGCTACTTGAGGAAAAACAGTAATCTGATTATGTAACTTGTAATGTGTGTTCACTCCAGTCCTGGCCTTTTTCTCACCCGAGGGCTGGCTTCTGTATGATATTAAGCTCTTTATTTGCCATACAATTATTTACTGTGCAATAAAAAAGGGGTAGTAATGTAATATGACATAATACACAAATGCTTTATTATATATTAGTTATTCTATACACTGTAAAAAATGACCTTAACAGTATTTAACTGTAAATTTAATTTAATGCTGTAAACCTAAAATTTTGTTACTGTATTTTTTTTTTTTTTTTTTTACTACTTTACGTTTAAACTGCTGAGCACCGATGAATCGCATCAAAAAGAAAAGTTTCTGTGTATATAATATATATGTGTGTGTGTGTGTGTGTGTGAACTGTGTAGATTTATTATGTATACATGTATATAAAGACTAGGGATGTGCATCTCCATAACTGAGGCCGATGCGATATGCATCTCGATGCATAGCCAACGATACGATACATGAAGCAGCTAGCGATGCGATACGATACACCCCTGTTACGATGCAGTGCAAACCGATTTCGATTCGATTCAACACGATTCGATGCAGTATGATGCAATGAAACAAATATGCAGGTATACAGGTATCGAGTGCCCTCTTTCTCTGTAACGCTGTAAGGCTGAATGTCTTTACAGATAAAAAGGCGATTGCGTCGGTTATTGTCTTGGAACGAGCAGTTCACACTCACCATATGAAAAAATAAAATGCACAAAATCACATAATTTACACAGGTTTTTGCCCAATTTGGCATTTATTAGGTTAGTTTTTCAATTCAATTATTCAATCCAAATTGAATTGAATGTTAGAATTCTTTCCAAAATTTGTCAAAGCGTGACCTATTCAATCTAACATCTGCATGCAAGCCTTCTGTTGCATGGCAAAATTTAATATTTCTTATACAAAATGTGAGAAGGGTCAGACATATTTTTTTCCTGACAGGCTCTGCTATATACGAGTTCTTTGTATAATGAATATATAATGAATGTATGGATGATTCAGCAGCAGGCACCATCTTCTGGCAAAACGCGGGAATTAATTTGGCGTGCAACACTCACACTGCATTATGGGGGTTCTCCAGTCGTTTTTGCAGTGCATTGTGGGATTAAATGAGTCCACTATGGTTTCGGACACCACTTAAATAAAATGGCTGTCCCCTTAAATATTGGAGGTGGGGGGCGGGGGGGTTGTAATAAAGTTTAAAAAAAGATAATATATCACTCTACAGATGGATTGCAAGAATTTGATTATGACTCTGAAATGAATTTTGTGTAGAAGGGTTGCTTCACAATAATCAGCGGTTGTCATCACGACCGTGCACACACTCGGGGCACACATCTGAAGTCATGGAGAGCAGTGTTTGGGTGATAGGGTTTCTCTCCCACACAGACAGCCTCATGCATGATTCAGAGTCTAGTGTGCACACCGGAGCTTTCTGTTAACAACATACAGACAATGTTTTGGTATTCAATAGCAAATATGCCTGTGGTTTTGGCACTACGACAATGAAGAAACAAAAACAAACAAAGATCATTTTCATATTGTCTTTTTTAAATCATTTAAAATCATTACGGTTAAATAGAACATCATATATTTACATGTCATTAATATGACACAATATATCGACTTATGTGCAAAAAGAACAGAGAAACAAGTAGAGCATTTCTTGTTTTAAAGCACCCCGTGTTGTCTTTGATAAAACTGTGATCACAGTAACGTGAAGAGGAGAGAAAAAAACATTAAAGCCGCCATTTGCCATTTTGTGCTTATGTATATTAGGGCAATTTTCTGTAATTTCCCCCATTGTATGTTCTGTTGTGCACTTTTATTTGATGTGTGTTTGTTAGAAATCATTCTTTGTTAGACTCAAACACAGTATTCTTTATTCTTGTGCCTGCGCTATCACTAAAGGGCAGTATCCTTAACCTCTGTTTTATGCTGCCTTGTCAAATGCATATTCATCGGAGCTCATAAAGACACCGGATAATGGTGAATGAATAACACAAACGTTTCTTTAAGGTTGCTAATTACAGATAATTACTCAATGATTGTGGTTGGTTTTCACTGATTGTCGCTCCTCTCCTTTCAGAGGTGTGCAACATGTTGACGTCTATAATTTCTGTTGCTAAATATTGTTATTTATTTTGGTATGAACATCGGAAAGTCTCCTAGAGCTGCGAACAGAATGATTATGAATGAACATATTTATATATCAACAGCTTTCATTGTCATAAATGTGTAACTACAGTCTTGCATGATGCTTGGGCGTTTTGGAAATGATGTGAAAAAGATCGCCAAACTAGAATAGAAATAGCAGGGCTCCCACTTTATACTAGGTGGCCTTAATCTTACATTTAAATTAATCATTTAGTGCAATGCATTACATGTTTTTACATTGTATTTTATATAGCGTGGAACCACAGTAGGCCAACAAAGTAGTTATTTTGATCAGATGGCAGTTGTCTCTTCAGGAAGATGTGAAGAGGACATGCTTATGGAGAACTTTTCCATCCTAGATTTGTTGCTACTTGTTGACTGACCTGATGAATTTTTTAAGCTTCTGGGGAGGCGCATCGGTTACCTCTGAATCTATTGCAGATCTTCATCTCTGTCTGATGACAACTTAATTGCATTTGTCCTGTCAGAGAAAGAAAATTAATCAAGATGCTCTAGCAGCTTAGTGCTCTATGTCTATTTTGTTTACTTTGAATGGTTATTTTACCTCCACGTGCACCGCTCCGGGCAAAGCTAACGAAGGAAACTCAACACTCTGTCTGTGATTAATAAAACATCGTCCCGAGGCCCAAAGGGCCAACCACCCGAACGCTTTCAGCTGTATAAGTGGTGAAAGGCGACATAATCTCCTCGGGACAAGATTTGGACTGAGATTGAACGACGCTGTGGGAGAGATCCGGTATAAGGGCTGGAAAGAGGACTCTTCACGCCGCACTCAAATGGACGGATAGTCTGGAAGCATGGAAAGCGGACGGAGCTTGGCGCAGGTCATCAGTCAAATGCAGAATGAGATCAGAAAGCTGGAGAGTGAAAACCAAGCCCTCCGCGGACAGCTGGACCGGCCGGCTTCAGCCTTGGACTCAGTGAAGCAGAAGGACGGGTCGCAGGACAGCTCGACCCACGCCAGCCTGAGACGAAACGTGTCCGCTCCGCAACTTGAAGCACAGTACAAAGGTAAATAAATATCTTGTGCTAAGCATTTGTCGCATCTAGAGTAGGTTGGGGTTAGTAGAATAAGCTGGCAGGCGCTTGCAAAGTTACTTAGCCTACAGTCAGTAGAACATCTTTTGGGAGACCATCATAATAAATAGTTAGCAGACGTTAAGCTGTACTGTACTGTTAAAAACACACAACTGCTATCAGGTAGGTTTTATTTATTTCATCTGACTAAAAGGCTTACTAAGTGGTGATGTGAAATAACTAATGAAGAGATCATGTACATACATTGCTCTTTTTGTTGTTTTATATTTTCATGCTCTGCATATACAGTAATGCCTGTAGTTTAATTAAGGTCCAATAACTGGACTGGGCAATCCAAATGAATCCAGATATATTTGGAAATGATGTTTCTTCATCCGCATTAGTCTTCCATTTTCCTAAAGTTTCTATTTCACACTGAACCAACAGAAAACGGTAATACAATCTTACTGTGAATGCGTAGCACCTCATAAAAGCTCACTGAGATGATACAGAGAGACCAGACATAGTTAGCACACTATTCTTTTGCCACAATCATGTTGTTATCAAAATGTCTCTCTACATAGTGCATCCAGGTCACAATCAATCACCTTTATATCTTTAACATGAAATGCAATCGGCCACATGTTTTGCTTCAGGCCAGCAAATACCAATTAATATATTCTCAGTTTGCAGGCCAAAAATTTGAGGAAAGGAGTAGATGTATCCCTAGTTTAGCCTCAGCCGTGGTCAAATACAAAGCCTGTTCTGTGCAATAGACTGTTGTTAGATTCTGAAGACTGCAGATATGACCCTTGACCTCAAAGCCCACGCTCAATTATGATAAATGCACTGCCGAAAATGAAACCAATACATTTATCTCTTTCCAAACAAGTCATTCTTATTCAAGTATTGGTTATAAAAAACGCTTCTTCTGCTTTATTTCTACAGAAAACATTATTATGACCGTGCGAAGATACTCCATATCGTCAAACTCCATGAACGGAAACTCTCGAAAGAATGAGACTTTGCACAAACCGAGACGGTACGAGGAGACTGTGAACAACAACAAATGGGCAAAACTACATGATACTTCACACAGCCGTCCTTCTATTGCCTACGCTAAACCAGACATAGAGAAATTAACCAACAGACATTCCCTTCAGGAGTACGTCAACAAAAACAGGTGAGTTTGGCTTTAGTCGGTATGAAATATTAACTAGTAACTTAAATGCTAATTGTTCTATAACATTTAGAGCCAAAGTCAAGACGGTAACGTTCCTGTTGCCGGTGGATGACATTTACACCAATCGACCTGTACTGACCGAGCACCTGTCAGAAAGAAGTACCTGTGAACTCCAAGCGATAGAGGAAACGGACTCGTGAAGCCCAAACTGCTGGCGGGAAAAACAGAAACACCCACAAAACTGATGCTGATAGAGGAAGCACAGTAATGCGGTCGAACTCTATCCCAACATGTTTTTAGTGCTGCGGGTGAATTAATACCCACACCTGACCTCAACGCTTTGACTCCTGTTACAGATTTGGTTTCTCAAATTCATCCAGCTAAAGAAACTCAAGTCATCTCGTCCGATGACCTGTCAGTCCGGCTCTGGCATCTGGATCAGGTGTCTGCTTGTGTGAAGAACCACTGGAGACATGTGCTTCCTGCTCACTATACTGAGTTTGGTGTAATTAGTTCATAGCGCTTTCAATTATGAGTATTACTTACATCACCTTGTTCCCCGCAAAATCTCCCACTAGTTTATTCAGTGTTAGCTTGCTCAACTTTAACATAGCAGTTTACCTAAAAACGTGTTTAAAGTGGTAGTTCTCCCAAAAATGTTACTAATTCACAAGTTGCTCCAAAAGGAAGATATTTTGAGAAATGTTGTCCACAGTATTTTATTCCATACTATAGAAGTCAGTGGCTATCATCAACCATTATCTTTCCAAAATACCTTCTTTTGTGTTCAGCATAACAAAGAAACTAATTAAATGATTTTTGGGTGAAATATCCCTTTAAATAAATACTGTTCATAGTAAAATGTATTAAAGCAAGTGACACTTTTGCTACAAGGAAGAGAAAGCCAAAGGAAGGTATTATTATTATTACACTATTATTTTATTTATTTTTTTATTTTTTTACAATGAACAAAGTATCAAGGGTAACAGTACAAAGTCTTTTTTTCACTCCTGAAATCAATTATTGCTCAGGGGTGGACATTTGTTTTAGGGTTCACTTCCCTGTTTAACCCAAAGATAAAAGAAAGTGAAGTCAACTGTGAAATAAATAGAGAAAATAGTCACACCTAAAGCCAAAAAAAAACGTAAAAATAAATAAATAAATAAATGTATATGACCATTCCGACATACATTTTCCATATTACATAACAGCTCAGGTCGTTATATTAAACTCTTAGTTACAGTGTAACATATTGGATACATCTGGGCTCGAGAAACAGGTCAGAATAACAAGCAGAACCTAGTGTGAACATGTTTGCTGCGTTTATCAGCCGAACATTTCTTATTCTCTGTCTTGTTGGGTGTGCCGTCCTTGGTGGGCTGAGAGGACTCGTCCTCGCTGTAAAGACTCCCGTAGCTCTCTGAATCTCGTGGCTTACCTGTCAGTAAATAGAGCAGTCAATGTGAATAAGCAGTGACAGTTCACCCTTTTGTTATCAATAAAGCTTACTTTTTTTAAACTGTTGTATTACGGTTTTTTTTATTTCTACTATACCGCATGGTGATACCTGTGATAGTGCTGTGCTGAGGCTCGGTAAACCTTGTGGGAGGTTTGCTCTCTGTTGGACTATCTCCATATTTCATTGGTACCATTGGAAAACTGTCTCTTTTCTGTAGTCTCTGGGTAGCTTTAAGAGAGGGAGCGTTAGACAAGGAAAAAACAGAACAATTGCATAGAGAAAACTATAACATAACTTATCTTTTAATGTACACTTTTTTTTTATTATTTATTCAGACCACAACCCCACTGTGCACATGGGCGAGTTGGAAAATAAACTAGTACATTTAATTATGTTTTAATTATACATTTCATTAGGGTCAGATGGCTCTCTGATATCATCAAAAATATCTGAATGTGCAATGCATGATGGGAATTTGAATCCAAGAGGGAATGAGTCCATGGGAGGTGTGGAAGATGCGGGTGCCCTCTAGTGGAGCTTGAGGTATGACATAGCCCTCCCCTCTAAGGAGCGGCTTCCAGACGCTCCACTGACACACATTCTAGGAGGGTGGTGGAACGGAGGAGGAGCAGTAACATGGGAAGGGATGGGGGGTTGAGTCCTCGAGGAAGTGAAAAGGATGACCTTCTAGATGGAGCGGATGACTGGAACGTGCTCCAGGGTGCAACAGGAGACAGAGACACCCTCCAAGGCGGATTAGGTGATAGGAACGCCCTCCAGGGCAGAATTGGATACAGAGACTCCCTCCAAGACGGAGCAGGCTGAACTGGAACATAGCAAATAGAGGTTAATTTTGGCCTCTACTGCCCAGACAGTACCTGCTTGGAGTTCGAAGGTCCAAGTCAAGTCAAGTCAAGTCACTTTTATTTATATAGCGCTTTTAACAATACAGATTGTTGCAAAGCACTGAACATTATCAAATAGGATAACAGAGTGATGGTAATGAATAATGACAAGATAAAACTTTATTTATCAAATGCAGAGACGGTCTC
>JAUCMS010000025.1:4086687-4097449 GCA_032357445.1 Enteromius radiatus
ACTTTTTTCACACCAGTAATTCATATTTCACTGTGTGTGCCAAATATATTTATTTGCATATATTAATTGTAATTAAAATAACAGATTTTTAGAAGCTATTTATTTGTTAGAATATGTATAATTTAATATTTTATCTAATTCATCAATAATGTTGATTATGAATATAATGGTTTCTTGCAGCCCTAGTATGGTGGAAGATAGCTAGAGAAATACTATAATTTGTAGAAAACAAATCTTGACCATTATATTTAGCATTTTATCATACTTGCAAGCTCCATTTGCACTACTCTCTCTGGTTTGCACTACTCTCTCTGGTTTGCACTACTCTCTCTGGTTTGCACTCTATGCCATGGGCCCTTACTTGTATATTGTATTGCTGTTTATATTATAGGTATACGTTTTTACTCACATTTTTGTATTTAATGTTTATCTGTTATCCATTCAGGGTCTGAGAGTAGCGCACTTTTAATTCCCTGTATGTCCTGTACATGTGGCAGAATTGACAATAAAGCTAAAGGAAGCGGACTCTGACCTTCGAGGAGGATGCGATGGAGTAGTAGCGGGCCTGTAGTCGAGGCAGGAGCTCACAGAGGTGATCGATGGGCGGCCGCAGAGACGGCAGATCCTCCAGAATCGCCAAAATATTCCTACATGAGTCCAGCACCCAGCTCTGATACAGCGCCTGAGAGACAAGGGAGACACACACCACATGAAGTCATGAAACTCACATCCTGCATCTGACTCCAACACATTCCTACGGTCCCATTCACACAGAAACACGACTAGGTTTTTAGGCCCTAGTACAATTAGTCATTTAACTTATTAAACATGCCTTCAAAAAACAAGTTTCAGCTCAGGTTTACATTTAAAGCTCAAGTTTGTGAAATGTTTGTATTAAACAGCTGATCTTACTTTGCCCTCAGGTGAGGAGGAGGCCATCTTCCTCATGTTCTCCTGATCTTTGGGCTCGGTGGCGTACTGCGCCAGCTCATAGAGCACGTTTGTGCGCGGGGGATTGGTGACGTCCAGGTAGTGCGTCAGGGCGGTGCGGTATGTGGTGGGGCAGGGGAACGGATGCTTCTTATTGGACTCCTCTGAACAGAAACACACATATATTTCAGCCCGCAGCTTCGGGAATCACGACAGCTGACAGACACGACTGAGTCGCCCGGGTCATACCGTCCAGGTTGTTGAGCGAGATGACCGTATCCAGGTCCACCCCGAGGAGCTCACCGATCCTGTTGACTATGAGGCTGTCATTGATGGGATACACAGCCACGTGGTCTCCTGACTCATACCTGCACACATTACAACACTAGAGTTCAAGTGCATGGTCATCCTAGTTATCCATCTCTTCAAAAATCAATCCAGCTACCAAAGGTCCACTTAAATGGACAAATATTTGTGTTTTTTTGCAATAGCGAATAAGTGTTCCCTATTCTAAAGTGTTACCTGAAACTTACACAGGTTTGAAACAACATGATGGTGAGTAAATGACCAATCTTTATTTTGGGGGTGAACTGTCCCTTTAAGTAGGACGCTAGATGGCGCTATGGGGTCATTTTCTTTGTGAGTGAAATGGTCTGATGGGTGTTACCTGATTTTGGATCCAGTGATGTCTAGCTCCAGGTGCATCAGGTGTCTGTCTCCGGCCTTATTGAGCTTGCGGTTCACAGTGACCGGAGCCAGGAAAGGGTTCTTGGAATCGAAGGGCCTGTGAGAGCAAACAATGAATGACAGAAGGTCAACCAGGGTCAGAGTTCAACCAGGGCTCAGAGCAAACAAATGACCTCAGATAGCTACAAATCTGGACGTTTAGCACATTTTTCTCTCATGTGTTATGTAAGATCTGATAGTATCGTATTTAACTTTATTGTATTATATTTATCACACCTACAATATAGATTGTGTCAAAGCAGCTTGACAGAGATAAACAGGAAAATAACGGAGAAAAAAACATGGAAATACACATTTCCTTTGGTGCTTTGTCTTGCTTTAGTTATTTAGTATTCAGTACTTAAATGTTTTTTCAGCTAAATTAATGTTTTGAATGAAGTCTCTTCTGCTCACTGAGGCTGCATTTGTGTGTTCAGACATACAGTAATACTGTGAAATAATTTCACACATTTCTGTGATGCGCAGCTGAATTTTCCACATCATTATTCCATTCTTCAGAGTCACATGACCCTTCAGAAATCATTTGCTGGTTTTCTGCTCTATTATTATTGGTGCTCAGTTCTTAATAATGGCTCTTATTTTTATTAAACTTAAAAAGAATAGGGGTCAGAATAATGCATTAGTTAACCATTAATTAATGCTTAACTAATGCATTATTCTGACCCCCTATTCTGAAGTGTTACCAAAGTTTTTGTTCTTTGATATTTTGTGGGAACTTTTCTTAGGATTCTCTGATTAATATATATACACAAACAAACAAACAAACATTATGTGTCCATCCAATGAAATGAAGTGCAGCCCTCACGGTTCATGAGACACAGGCTTCAGATGACGTCTGAGAAAGTGAAGGACGTGCTTTACTCACGGCTTCTGGTTCTCGAAGCTCTTGAGGCGACCCAGCTCTCCGGAGTAGATCTTATTCATGTTCAGATCGCTGTGTACCTTCAGCTCATACTGACGGATGCTGAGAGACACAGAGAGAGAGTTCAAGATCGTTCTGACAGCCTGTTCGTCTGCTTTCAAGGCCTGTGTTAATGAGTTCTCCGCTCGGGTCACTGTGACCCGCTAACAAAGGACTAAGAGATGATTGAGCATTCAGACCTGGATTCCTCTCCCGTGGCTTCGACCCCGAAGTGTTCACACACAGCCGGCCAGAACTGCTCCCTCCACGACACAAAGTCCTCCTCGAGACTGAGAGAGAAACAACCACAACACATCATTACATTGAAATCAAACAACTAATCACATCCAAAATAAAAGGTTTTGTTTACATATATATGCATACTGTTTATTATGTATACATAAATACACACTCATACAGTATCTATTTAGAAAATATTTATATTTACATATACATATATAATTTTTTTATACACATATTTGTGCTGGGCAATGTTTAATTGTGATTAAGTGCATCCAAAATAAGTGTACAGACATACAGTATCTATTTAAGGAAAGGATTATGTTTATATATTAATATATGTAAACATAATATATATATATATATATAAATTATATATAAAAAAAAAGTGAAACATTTAAGGGGGTCTGAATACTTTCTGTACCCACTGTAAATATAATATACTGTATATATTTTATATTTTATTGATATCGTCCAGTATATGACAACATTTTACAAAACAGATTACAGAAATATACAAATACTGCATATAAGGCCAGAATGCATACAGTGGTTGAAGTCAAGATTATTGTGTCACATAAGACCAAAAATCTTCCCAGACTGGTATACACACAGGAACTCCTGCTTTTTTCTTATGATGCAATTTATAGAGCAAACGTTCATAGGAAGCTGTCTTAGTCATCATGTTAACCCATTCTTTAACTCAAACACAGGAAAGTATGATGCACAGGTTTTATTTGACACCTCTCAGACTCAATAGACTGGGTTTGACAGATAATAATGATTGTTGGAAATGTCAAAAGGACAGAGGTACTTTTATTCACTGTATATGGGATTGTTGAAGTTCTCAGGGTGGCGGGAAAAGCGAGGGTGTATCTCACGTTTAGCTGTTGAATCGCTTTCTTAGCATGCAGAAACGTCTTTCTTTTTTCAGCCAGGTACTCTATAATATATATTTTTTAAATATATACTGTATGTGTGTGTGTGTGTGTATTTATGTATAGTAAATATACACAGCACACACACATATAAACTAAAACTTATTTTGAATGCAATTAATCGCTGCCCAGCACTATTATTTTTAAATTTATAAATAATATAATATATAAGAAATTATATTTACAATACCATGTTTCTTAAATATAAACATTCATGTGTGTGTATTTCTATACTCATGATAAATATACAAAGTACACACACACACACATATATATATATATATATATATATATATATATTTATTATGTAAACAAACTTTATTTTGGATGCGATTAATTGTTTAATAGCACTAAAACAAAAATGGCTTTCTTTCAAGTGCGTACATTCACACACACACACACACACACACACACACACACGTTCTTAACCTTGTTAATAACACATTATAAATGAGAGCTGAGATCAAAAACTCAACAGGCTTATCTTTATAGTTCGGATGTGTGACAAACTACATATCGCGATCACAATAGCATTTATGGTTGATAATGATGATAAGCTCTGGGCATTTTTACTCTGCATGTATAAATCTAACGGCAGAAATAATCATAAGATCAGGCAGACAGTGCACGTGGTTAATAAGCCTGTCCCGTAAGGTTTAGTGTAGCTTAATAAAGTACTTAGTAGTAGACATTGTACTTACATAACACAATATGTACTTGCCATGTAACCAAGTTATGGTCCAGCCTGTACTTGCAGTTTGTAATTATGTAGATATAACAGACAGCTACTGTTACAGACTGGTACACAGATACTGTACTTATTTAACCAAAAGATTGTCGCATATGTGCTGCAGACTTTATACAATGCAATTATGAATGCAAGTACACAGACATGAGCTACTTAAAATAAAGTGTCTTAAGATTGTACTTAAAAGTAAGACTCGGTGTGTAACATATGTGTAACAGTAGCTGTCTGTTACATAATTACAAACTGTACGTAGAGGCTGTTGCATGAATTAGTCACATGATAAGTAGATTTTATTTCATGCAAGTACAACGGCTACTACGGAGTACCTAATTAAGTAATTACTATGACACCTTAAAATAAAGTGTTACCAAAAAGGCTGTTTTGTATTGAATTACGTTTACATTACATTTTTAATTAATGATTAATTTTAATCATTTAATTAATTAAAAGATTTATTAATTCAGTTAAAAGTGTTTTAATATCAAATTTTATGGAGAAAAAAAAAAGTATTGAGATCATATTTTAATCATCTAGTTTGGATATTTTGTTTCTCTTTTGAACTTCAAAATACAATGAAACATCATGTTTGGCATGAAATATACTGGAAAAAGATCGGAAGACACCTGGCTTGAGGTGAAGGATTTTCAATTTGGGAGACATAAAAATAATTCATAAATGCAAGCAGAAACACTCTGATACTGGGTGGTGGTCAGACACACTATAATCAGACAGAAGCGTCACTCACTTTCCATCATCGTCTCCCATTCCCAGATCAAAGATCCTCTGAGCTCCCAGCTCAGCAAGTCTCTTGTCCACATACTTCCCCATGGCGTTATAGTGCTCGTATGTCTTATTTCCCAGAGCAAACACCTGAAAAATACAAATAAACATCTGTAGCTTATATTTCTTGTATTATTACGATCACAAGCGGTCAGCACTAAATAAATACGTTTTAAAAATTGAAACCAGATATAAAAGTAAACGTTAACTGAAATGAAACCATAATATAATATAATAACGCTTTAAATGCATTTTATTTACTTTTTTAGTAACATTTTCATTTGTAACGAAGGGGACTGGGGTCAGACATCAGCAAACAGGAAGATAGTGGAGGAAAAACACAAGAATAATCCTGAGGGAAAGCGTGGGTCGGTCGAGGAGTATCCAAAGGGGCAAAACTCACGGAAAAGACAAGGCTAAGGAACTAGGAAACGTTTTGCAAGGAGGATAAACACTCAATACTCAGCGATTAGATTAACAAACACAAACTGCTTTTAAAGTGGAGACAAGGGGCGGAGCTGATCAATTGCTATGGAGACAAACAAGTGGGAGGACTAAAACAGTGGAGAACACACTTCATAATAAGAGTCATGGGAACACTGGGAGACACATTTCACAATAAAAGACCCAAATATGACAGGGAAACACACAGATAGCCGAGTCCGGGGTGGACTCCAGCTGTTGATCATGACATCCTTTGTATTTAGTTTTTATTTTATGTGCTAAAATAACCAATAAGTTAATAAAAACTATGCATAACACTTTTTAAAAAATAAGTAAAATCCTAAAATCACAAAAAAAAATAGATAAATAAATTTAAATAGAAAAAAATAAATTAAATCGGAACTCATTGGAAATAAATACTTATTTTTCAATTATTGTTTTTACTAAAAATACATTTAAGGTGCATTTAAATTTATTATATGTGAATTATTACCATTCAAGTGTTATTTTTTTATTAAAAAAAAAAAATAGCACTATGATGTTATAATGACTTTTTTTTAGCCTGACAGCAAAAACTGTTACTATAGGAATAAAGATTTCAGGTTTATTCAACATAAAAATGACAGCATGTGTGTTAGGAACGATCTGAAGGCGAGTAAATACTGAAAGTTAATTTTGGGTGCACTATTCCTTTAAGATCCGTAGTGAGCGCTTCTGCTAAACCCGTGTGCTCACTGCACTTTAAAACACTGATTCTGTCGAGTCACTGAACCTTGCACAACGTCAGTGTGTTATACGTTCAGAAAGCTGTCTTTCTGACACAGCAATCCCAGATTCACTTCTGCTGTGTGTCATGGGTCATGTTTGCTCAAGCGTACGCCGGAAAGCACCTAACGCATTAGAAACACATTGCTCCTGGAGTATTTGGTAATGCTTTTTGACAGCCGCTTAAACGAGAAGTCCCTCAGCTCACACTTAAAGGAATAGTTCACCCAAAAATTAAAATTAGCTGAACTTTTACTCACTCTCATGCCATCCAAAATGTTTATTTGGAGAATTAGTGTCGCATCAATGGATGCTCTGTAGTGAATGGGTGCCGTCAAACAGATCACAATAATACACACCACTTGAGTCCATCAGTTAACATCTGGGGAAGACAAAAGCTGCATGTTTCTAAGAAATAAATCCACCATTAACATATTTTAACTTATTTAAACCACCACTTCTACAGTAACGCTTCCTGCAGTATAAAAGAAAGCAATGTTATGAATCATAAACTCATTTTTAGCTGAAATCAATGGTTTGAAATTAAAAACAATCATCTTTTGTCTTCTCCAGACGTTAACTGCTGGAAAGGAGCATTGTGATGTTTTTATCAGCTCTCATTCTGACGGCACCCATTCACTTCCATTGATGAGACACTGATGTAATGCTACATTTCTCTAAATCAGATGACGAAACAAACTCATTCACATCTCGGAAGACCTGAGGGTGAGCACACTTTCACTGTAATCACGTAAATGCTGTGCTGAGGAACTCACTGTATATTTAACTCCGCTGAAGTCGGCATCCGCCTCCTGTAACCAGTCATAGAAGTCCTGAGCGTTATCGGTCGGGTCTCCCTCTCCGTACGTGGCCATGCAGAAGATCGCTATCGAGTTCTCAATCTCAGTCAGACGGGAGAGCTCGCTCTGCAAAAACAAGCGTGTGTAAACAAACACAAACAGGAGAGAAATGAAGAGCCGTGTCTATTCCATCGCATCTAATACCAAGTCATATTCCTCCGGATCTGCTGCCATTCCCTTCATGCCGTAACGATGAGCATCCTTCGCAAGTCTGTTGGCAAACTCCTCACCCGTGCCCGTCTGCGACCCGTAAAACACCACGATGTTCCTGCCCTAGAGGGAAATATTCAAGTCATTACTTCCTATACTCAAATGACTAACCCACAAGACTGTGTGGGTTCATCTGCATTCAACCAAGGAAACTCTAACATAACACTTCATTGACTTAAATTGTAAAACAATACCATTGTAGCTTAACGGACGGTTTCAGTTGCACTCTTATTAGCCAATTAAGTTAGAGTATTTTATCATTTGACTGCCTAAAAACATGTTTAATGGTCGTTTTAAAGTAAAAATCTCACCGTTTTCTTCATTTTGTCAATAAAACTGGTTTCTCTGGTTGCTTGAGGCCTATAAAACACAGATTAACAGAGGTTAATTCATGTGGGATTTATTGTTTAAATTGAGAAGCATGCGAGTACTAAACTAAGTTCTCTCATGTCTTCAGCGCTTAAATGGAAATAAGTTGGTGAAGGTTATAGCTGGAAAAGAAATGGCATGTTTATAAACATCTGTGAGATAAATGCCGTGCTCTCTTGTCTTCTCCAAGGTCTTAGAAGTTGCACACCTTGATGTGGGTGGAAACATGCAGATTAAGGGGCGGCAATATTATAATAAGGACCCGAAACTGTCAGATTTTCATGATGTCACCTTTAAAAGAAATCAAATGTTTCATTCGCCAATCAAATAAATTAGTGTGACATGTTCTGCATGTTGCCAAGTCATGTAGAGAAAAGATGGATTCATTAAAAGCAATACAAAACAAAACATAGCCACTCTCAAAATTGTTATGCAGATAATTTCATTTATAACACATCAGAAAACTGACCGTCTCCTTCATTGTCTGCGGAAAAATATTATAATTTGTAAAAGATTGTCATTGTGTGAAGCACCAAAACCCAGAGAAACATCACATCTTCAGCTAGAAATCAGTCCAAATGTATAGCATGACTATTTCTAATGCTTTTTTTGTTGCCATGCAGGCATGGAAAACTAAGAATTGTTTTAATTTAAACGGTTTTCTTTCAATGCTGTTTAAAAAAAATAATAAAATAACACTATTTGTTTCACTGCAAATATTCATTTGAATGTTACTTTAAAAATGTAAAACATGAAAGAATTCGCTAAAAGTATTGTACAATAATTTATAAAAGGATTTTGCAAAAGGTAATAAATGTTAAAGAATAATAATTTCAGCGTAATGACATATCAGCACTCAATCAGCTTCGTTTACTCTTCTCATTGAGATTAAAGAGCAAAGCACTTTGCGAGAAGTTTGGGTCACACTTTATTTTAAGCTCAAAATCTCATTATTACCAAACTATTAACTACGACTTTTGCCGCAATAAACCCATAATCTGCTGTTTATTGACAGTTTGTAATTTTAGGTATTTGGCAGGATTAGTGATGTAGAATATGCTCTAGCACTGATAAACAACAGTGAGAATTTGTCCCTACACCAAAGTTTGTTCATCTGGGAATTAGCCTCTATTTTTACATCAACTCTCTCTCTGACACACACACACACACACACACACAATTGTTCAAGAGTTCAGTGAATAGAAAAAGCGTGAGAGACTTTTCAGTGTGTAAAAACTCTGGGCTCACGGCCAACTGTTGCACAAGGATGTGAATAGTGTGATTTAATGAGTGAAAACTGCTGCTGAACTCAGTTTTTAATGGAAAACACCAGTGTCTTAAAGATACGGTCCTCTATTAAACAAGAGAATGATTATAACTCTTTCATTAACGCTAAAAATTACCATTAAATACAATACGGGCCACATTTATACACAGCAATGATGTTAAGTTACACAATCAAAGCTTATTTTAAAACAAGAGTTTCAACCAAGCTGCTACTGAACAAACTGTTCACACAAACATTCCCATGTTAGCTTCATTTTCAATGTTGCGGGAAGCGAGCACATTCTGCACGTCTGCCTCCTCTGACTCACTCCATGATGTGAACCATCTGAAACATCATATTCAGGCAAACAAAATCACGCTCATCCAGGACTGAGAACCTGCTTCAGCAAACACTCACCTATCGACGGCGACCAGCCGGTCCTCGGGTAAAGAGAACACACAGCCCATGATCATAAGAAACACGTCCAAGAACCAAGATGCCAGGACAGACCCGTCACAGCCGAGACGAACCGTTAACTACAGAGCACAGCGGAAACACAGCCACCGCCATACGTGATGAAATACAAGACAACCGACACATAAAAGGCTCAAGAGGACCTGAAGGAGAGCTTGGATGTAATTGTATGTGAAGGAGCATATCTGGAGATCCCTCCTCCATCAGGAACGGTCTGCAGACGACTGTCGAGACGGTGAAGCATCATGTCGAATCCCTACGCTCTCAAACAAGCCACATCTGGACGCCACACTGCTGTAAACAAACAGAAAACTTGAGGACGGTCCTTCATCCTCTCGTGATCCCAGAGAGACACACAGAGCAGCATCGCTTTCTTAAGACGGCGACTGTGAGTGACCGAGGGCCGGCCCCTCCCTCCGGAGAGCAGGGTCGCCGTGGCAACCACATCTATCATATAAAGGGATCCTCCTGTGACAGGCCAGGCAACGCGAGCAGCGAGACAAATTGGAAATGGTTTCCACATAAATGGGGAGGGAGAGAGAAAATAGGCTGAACATAATGGAGGGCTTGTGCTGCGCCTCAACTTTCCACCTCTGGCGCAGCTCGAGAGAAAGACTTGGCTGGCCTCGCCAAATACAAACTCCACTGACATGAGGGTTTGAAAAGATATATATACTTTCATAAGAACAACTCTAAGTAACATAACAGAGAGAGAAAGTATGGATGCCCAACTATTTAGACAAAAAACAACTAAGCGACTGTAATATAACTCCTCTCTTCTTTAAAAGGAATAGTTCAGCCAAAAATATAATGAGCTAAAATGGGTTCACCTCGAGGACAACTAAGATGTAGATGAGTTTGTTTCTGTTTGGAGAAATGTAGCAGTGCATCAGTGTCTTATCAATGGATGTGAATGGGTGCCGTCAGAATGAGAGTCCAAACAGCTGATAAAAACATCACAACAATCACTCCAGTCCATCAGTTAATGTCTTGAGAAAGAAACAGATCCGTCATTAAAGGTGCCCTAGAATGTAAAACTGAATGTAGCTTGGCGTGGTTGAATAATAAGAGTTGAGTACATGGACATAA
>JAUCMS010000025.1:4097688-4109574 GCA_032357445.1 Enteromius radiatus
CTACATACCTTCTATGTACATATCAGACAACTATTTAAAATATTCTCTCAATGCATTCTAGGGCACCTTTAAGACATGTTTAACTAAACAAACGAGTCCATAATCTATAATAATGCTTCCTCCAGTAAAAACTGCTCTGGTCTGAATCGGGAGATAAATCTGCACAGATCACGAAAGAGACTCTTTTTACATATTTTATACAGCTATTCTTTACAGACAGAGAACCAAATTCAATTTCTGCTTTCGTCACTAATTATAAGACAATATATGTGAAGCAGCTGTTATGCAACATTAAGGGCTGGACTGATGAGTGCGGATATCTGGAAGACAATAACAAGCCATAATCAGCTTGATTTACATGCTCATTACACACTTCACATGTATACGTGATGAACTAAGGACAAAAGCACAATCACTTAGATGTCAGCGAAAGTTAAGTAATGATTCGACAGATATATTAAAAGATTAAATTGAAGGAATTTAAGATTTTTCCAAATTCAACTAAAACATATAGGCACCATGCACATTTTAACTGTACTTCCAGATACATATTTGATGGTTTAAAGGAGCCTACTGTATGTGCCCAAAAGACTTTATATTTAAGAGATGCAAAAATAAATAAACATTTACCAACATGCTGCAATAAAAAGCAGTCAAGTGTGTAATTTATTGAAACTGCTGACCCTCCATTGAAAATAATGCAGGCGGAAATCTGATTACGCTACTAATCATAGACTGGATATGACGACAAACAATGCAATAAAGATCTATTAGTTTGCATTTACTCTCTTAAGACTTAACGCACGTATCCATCTATGCCTGTGATTGAATACAATGCTGCAAAAACACGGCGTAAAGAGAAAACTCTGAAAGCAGCGGAAAAATGCATCTGAAGTGGCGCTTACACACGGTTCAATGCAGGGCATGAATGCATTTAACCTGCAGTTACAAATACTTCATTTCATATTAAATATTAGCCGGAGCTATTTCTCTCGGTTTATGTCTATTAATCACGCAGCCAATCAAACAACCAAAGATACACAAGCAAATCAATAACTATTTATAATTTAGCGTTTGTTTGAAGTGCAAAATTCAAAACATTGGCCATCTCACTGACCTGAAACGGTCAACCATACAGAGATGCATATCACATTTCAGTTTAAACATGCATTTTGTGCTACTTTTGCTTTGGCACATCTAATGTAAAAAACCCCACAGTGGACAGTGTTAGCCTGACAGTGAAAATGTGTGAAAAAACAAGCCACAAATAAAGTGC
Source organism: Enteromius radiatus (assembly GCA_032357445.1). Lineage (NCBI taxonomy): Eukaryota > Metazoa > Chordata > Actinopteri > Cypriniformes > Cyprinidae > Enteromius > Enteromius radiatus. Next base: position 4,098,965 of record JAUCMS010000025.1, read on the forward strand.
AGTGTTGTTTATGCATGCAGACTAAGATGGCCTGTGAAGCTGATGACAGTGAACACTTTTCAGTGCAGCGAACAGCAACTTTAACTGCAATTATCCAGAGCTGCTAACAGAGGGCACTTCTCTCATTGAACATGCCATGATCCCCATGACTGATCAAAAATTAAATGTGCGGTAAAAGGAGGAGATATAGAGTGGAAATTAGGAAACAGCTGCATGAAGGACATATGAGTCACAGCTGTTCAGCGGAAATGGAAAAACATTAACATGTATTTTTATTTTGTGTGCCTGCCTAGTAGCCTCTGAGCTATAATAATACTACACACAGATCTAGTCTATGTATATTACTCATCTCACTTGACAAAAACAGAAAAAATGAATTATAAGAGTGCAACACAAACTCAAAACATAACTTAAACCTTTCTTCTACATCCTATTCTTCATCCAGAACAGAACGGTTTGTTTGAGCTTCTTGAATTCATATTTCCTTCAGCTTGAGGCGCTTTTGGTGTGAAAGAGCATTTACATTTGCCAAAACTATAACTCTCTTATATTAAAATCAAGCAAGCCCAGCCCCGATGAGAAAAGGTAATGCATTGCATACATAAGAAATGTAATTAGTTACTTTTTAAGGAAAGTAACACAATATTGTAATGCATTACTTGTGACTTTGTATTGTTCTACTTTTGAATAATAATCAGGGTTGTTTTGTGGACCTGGCAACCCTGGAAAATACTTTCCAAGAAAAAAATAAATAATTGATGTGGCTTAGAGGTTCTGATTTTTTTAAAAACATTTTTTAATTAATTGTCCAGCCAACCCCGATGAAGGTGCTTTTTTTTTTTTTTTTAAAGGTATCGGTTGTTGTCTGTATGTAAAATAGCTATGCACATACACCATAGTCACTTACTGGCCTTAGATTATTGTAGAAATTAAAGTATTTGAATAGATCAGTGATAATTAAAATAAAAAGTATTAAATCACACGGTGTGTTTATGTACATTTAGAAAATCAGAATAAATTAAATTCACACACATCTGTAGGCTTTTTTCCCCGTTGGTGACAGGAATGCTTTACAGAAATGTCTGAATTAAACATATTTTAAGACTTGGAAGTATTTATGGCACAATACGCCATATTCACATCATTGCTCTTTCGTTGATTTCAGTCGTGTCCATTGTTCTCCTTTGTAAGTCACTTTGGATAATATACATCTAAATATACATAAACGGTTATGAAATTTAATTTAGTCAGTCATTGCATTTATTTTTCTAATCTTATGCTAACTCTTGCTGTCTGTGTCTGAAGCCAGGTGATGTATGACGTGAGAGAGATGAATGAAACACAAGCACGATGAGGGTTTATCTCAGGAGTGACTGTAGCGTCTGGCATTGAGTAAGACCTTTGCCAATGACGCTATTCAAGGCTAGGCAAGCAATAAACATTCCCTGCCCCTCCAGACCTTTAATTTCCTCTCAGCTGCAAAATACTTCGATTTCCAAGGTTATATACATAATTATACTATTAGTAGAAAAACTATCCAAAATAAATGTTTGTTTATAATATATGTATGTGTGTGTGTACTGTGCATATATATATATATATATATATATATATATAAAAATAAAGATGCACACATAAATACATGCACATTTATTTTATAATTTATATTATATATAAATACATTCAATAAATAAACATAACATTCTTCTTACATATATACACATGCATGTGTGTGTAATTACATATAATTTTATTACGCGGCTTCGTGGAATACTGGATTCTGATTGGTCAGTCGCCACATTCCAAGGTTTGTTATTCCCAGATAACAACCGGTAAAACTAATAACACAGGCTCATCCGGTACTACGCATCATCTTGACCGTTAGTTATTACATCACTCCGCTGTCGCTCATAGTTTGGTGCCATCCTGTAGCTTAAAAATACTCGTCCACGAGTAAAAATGCCAGCTGTACATTATCCCTTACTCAAAGGCACAATATGTAGGTTTTCGCCACATTTTCAAAACAATAACAGAGGCGAAGTTCGATGATGCGATGATGGAGCGTGGAACATTGGGAGATGTCGTTTTCACAAACCATGTTCACGAAGGAAAAGCCTTAAATTAAAGCTCATTAAATCTGAAATTTCTTTGAATTTACAAATCCTACAGAACGCAAGTACATAACTGCATGAAATATATAACACTGTGCATGTGAATATTTTATTACAAAAATCTTACATATTGTGCCTTTAATAAATATTCTCAGTACACACACGCTGATTCAAATGATTTTGTGGTCAAGTAAACACTAAAGAAAAACAAATGCAATTTCTACATTCATTAATATAGTTCAGGCAAAAATTAAACAAAAAGTAAATTCAATATTATTACTCAGTTTAAACTTTGAACTTATAAGTATGTTGTACTTTTTAGGGTTTTTTTTTTACAAAGATTGTTTAAGTAAATATCAAAGTCATGATCCGGTTGTTCCCATCATGCACCTGGGTATGAATAATTAATAAGGTGATTTTTTGTTTACTGGTTGATTTGTTGTTAGGTTAAGTAACTGTTTTGTGACTTTTAGAGCTCATTTACATACTCAGAATGACCCATTTATGCTCAAACATTACGATTATTAGTATTAATATTAAGAGAGTGACATCAATTAAACATTAGAATAAAAAAATATATATATACTGCATGAACAGTGATATTTAAACTCTACACAATTCATATTAAAATTGAACTGCAGTCTATTTACACACACAAAATATTATCAAACATAAAATCTTTAAATTTGGGGGCGAGACATGAGTCAAGACCCAGCATTTCCTGGACAGTTTGACTCACACCAGTGACACCATTTTAAAAAAGCTACAAACTGAATCCGTTTCCAGTTTTCTAGCGCTCTCCTCATTTATGAGGATCGATACAGGAGCGTATAAAGGTACTTACGTAGTCTCTAGTTTTTTGAAGTCCGGTATGGGCTCGGCTTTCTTGCGGAAGATCAGCCAGTAGATGATCAGGCCAGCGATGAGCGAGAAGAGGAAGATGTCCAGGTTACTGAAGAAGGGCTCGTCCTCATCCTTCAGCTCGTGATCGGCCTGTGTGTCTGCCATCGTTACGAGGAGCACCGCTGAAAGAGAGACCAGAAACATTTTAACAAACATAGTAACGGTGATAGATCATTAACTATAATTATAGCAATATAACACACAGCGCATTTATTCACTAGCGTTTGTGCAGTTAAAGGTCTTTTCATATGTGTTTGTTTTGTATTCGTATCAAAAATGCATGCTATGGGTACGAAAACACAGAAAACCATACATTTATTAAGAGTTTTATCTAAAGTAAAGAACAGATAACACATAAAAAACAAAGTATGCAGTGGACTCGACACAATATATTAAATATTTAAAATTATCTGATTTTATAAAGGAACTGTTGTTTTACCAGCCTTTTAACTCTCAATCTTGGGTTTACTTTATTTTTTTTTAAATTAGCACAGGCTTTGATTGATCCAAGCTGATACACTTAAGTTTCTGGGTGAAAGAAGAAGTATGCTTACTCAAAAGCAGAAGTGCATGAGCTCAGATCAATGAGGTCTATGAACAATCACACAAAACCCGGCAAAAAATAGGCTACAAGGAATGAGATTTTAAGCAAGAATTAGTCCAAAGCAACAAAATTAACTAGCCGCTTCATTAAACAAACTCCTCTACAGGTCAAAATGACTGGAACACGTCATGACAAAACAAACTGATCTAAGATATGAAGTTATGCAATTTTCATCCAACCTTTTTTAATCACCCACTGACAAACACTAGTGTTATCTCACAGCTTCTATTACAAGCAATGCCATGTTCAGCCTCCAAAGTCCACATCACCACCTGCGTGTCCCACTTGGCGATAATCAGTGTCAGCTCAATTAATGAATGAATGAGAGTGCAAACAGCTGATAAAACCATCACAATAACCCACAAGTAATTCACACCACTCCAGTCCATCAATTACAGTCCCGAGAAGACAAAGCTGCGTGTTTGTAAAAGGTTTTTGACCATATGGATTACTGTGATGTTTTTATCTCTCATTCTGACGGCACCCATTCACTGCAATTGCTGAGACACTGATTTAATGAACATTTAAAAATTGGGAACCATGCATATGACAAATCTGTTAAACCATAATTCTGAATCTGCCTTGTCAGCATCAGATAACATGACCCAGCTCAAAATTACAATATAGCAAATATATATATACACAATATAGAAATCAAAGCATTTAACCACAATGTAGTTGTGAAAAAATAAAAATACAATTAGAAAATCAGTATGTGTTGAGCAAACACGAAAAATTTAATTGTCTTTGTAATTGAAGTACTTCTATAAAACTGAAGAACAACAAAACTGGGAACTAACTTAAAGACACACTACTATATTAACTCATTGCAAATCTTCAGCGGCATCTAAATGCAGACGCAATATCTAAATTTTCGAGAAATATCTAATAAACGTAAGATGACTGCCATGTTGATAAGAACTCTATAAGATAGTTTTAAGACATATAAGTTTGAGAAAAGTTCTTACCTGCTCACTTGAGCACTGACAAGCGTTTCACGCGATGCGGAAACACCTCCGTCATACTGGCTGGACTAGTCCATTCCGCCGAGGGGGGAGACGTGCGGTATTTCTGAATTTATGCCTATTCGCCTGGGAAAACACTGTTATATGTGTCTGTGGTGTTTATTTTTGGTAGTGTGAATATATGTAGTAGTGTGTCCTACTTTAGCGTTGTGGCTATATAATACCGTGTAAAGTTTACATCAATGTAACCCCCCTGCTAATGCAGTAGACGCTTCTAAAAGAAGGTTTTGTAATGTTGAAAATGCAACGTGAAATAATCCATTTCAAAGTGCAGCGGGTTAAGGGTGAGGGTTATGCAATCATTTTAATGGCACAACGTGTCTTCTTGACGTCCCTGAAACCGACTTTCCTCGGTCATGTTAAAAAAATATAACTAACCGTTTTCCGTGTTTTCTTATCAATTCTCATCAAGCTGGGCGTTAAGGCCAAGGTTCTTTTATCCAAACACTTCATTATGTTTTGTTGTTAGAAAATAATGACTGTTTTGTGTTTTTAATTGCAAATGTGAAGTCTGATGGGCTTATAAAGCACGTGTGTATGCTCACTTGTTTTCCCAAAAAGCCAACTATATGTAAATGCTTCACTTTTTATATATATATATATATATATATATATATATATAGATCTTTGATGCTGATTTTTCTTTAATCTTATCACATCTGTTATATTTTACTCTAGAATCGTTCTCATTCACTAATTATGTGCACACACCAGAATCATGATTCATCAATAACTGCTGTACTAAAAAAATATTCTAAACTCTAAACACATGTATGAAAAAAATCACATACTGTTGGGAAAAAATCAATATTGCATTGCTCTTAAAAAGCAATTCATTTACGTGACCTTACTTTTTATGGAAAGCAATGCATTACAATACAGTTGTGTTACTTTTTAAATCAGATCTTGGGTTGCTTGTTTGTTTTTAATATGAAAAATTATATTGTGATGCCCTTGACACCGAAATTAATAAAATCTGGCATCTGAAAGTTGGTTGCAGTATGTGCGCAAACTGAGGTTACCTTTTGAGGTTACCTAATAAAAACTCAGTACCCTATTATGGTAAAGTTTGATTTTGTTGTAGATCATTAAACCATTATGCTTCCTCAAAAGCCTGTTTCGTGATGTGACTTCATGCAGAAGCACTGCCTGCAAAGTCATTGCCTGATAAGACAGCGAGACAACAAGTCAGCAGCAGCCTTCCAAGCCCTGGTATGTTTGCATCATCAGAATGGCACCTGTTTTTTGTTAAGTTGTTTTTTCCTAAGGCGGTTGCAAGGAAACAAATATTCAGGAGAAAATGGATAATAGAGGAAGAAGATGGATGGATACTGCTGCTTGCTCACCTTAATTGTGTATGAATTTATGCATTATGAAAACATGGTTGAACACAAGAACCACCCTTTTTAAAAACAGCAATTACATCAAAATGAACCTAATTTTGATGGCAAACAAATCTGTGTGTGCAGGCTGAAAACCCCTGAATGTCCCATAAAGTGTTTCTGCTTGGCAAAAGCCATTCATCGGCACATTGGCACATTTTCTGTTGGAAATGGTCTAGTCCCAGCCAGTTTTCTCTAAACAACAGCAGCACCAGCAGATCTTTTATGAGGCAGATCATTAAGTGGTTCCCAGGTATCTGGTGAAGCAAATATGGAAACCATCCGGTATATACTCCACCTCTGGGGGTTAGGTCTGTGGCCATAGGGTTGTTGTCTCAAGTGTGAAGGCTTATTTTCTGGCTTATGAGGGCCATCCATCTCTTCTCTCTTCAACGTGTCTCTCCTCTGACTGGCTTTGGATAGCTCCATGGCCTACACCACATCAACAGAAAACAGCAGTCCTAGCATGCCATTGAGGTTGGTATTGGAGGATTGCTACTTTTGGTCCCTTCTGTTAGTAGCTATGGTCTCACCACGTGGGACAGCTGACCCTCAGGTTGACTGAAATCTCGAGAAGATCAATTATGTCGCTACACAAGGAGTAAGAGCTGCTTCCCTCTGTGGTGCTACCTTGGATCTGGACGTTTGGCTTGAGGGCATGAATTGAGAAGCCTTGGTGTAGCTTGTACTGTCCTCGTGTACCATAATCAAAAGTGGCTTCCTTCTGGATTGATGTACTGTATTTGTTTAGTCTTTGCTTCCTGAATAAGTGAGAACTTGTTGCCTTGCACAAGTTAGTAAAGACTGGGTAGGAAAAAAAAAAAACATCTATCAAGATTTATACAGTATTCTAGGTGAGATTAATTAAGACCTCGTTATTTTTTTCTTCCGAGTTAAAGTAGGATGTTACTAGTCATCTAATTTCTGATATCAGAATTGGTCAAATAAATATGCAGTCAGCATAGCATCTGTTATCTCCCAATGGTAGCGCGTACATGGTGAAAAGCATTGGTCCCAGTACTGAGCCTTGTGGTACTCCATACTGAATTTGTGATAGATATGACACCTCTTCATTTACAACAGGAATAATGGTCAGAGAAGTAGGATTTTTGTGCCATGCCAATGCACTTTCACTCATGTCAACCCAATTTCCATGCATATTTCAAAGAATGCTGTGCTCGATAATATCAAAGGCATCATTAACGTCAAACAGCACTAACAGATGTGTAACCATGATCGGATGCAGTTTCAGTACAATGAGATGATCTAAACCGGAAGTCCTTGCAGCAGATAACATTTCTCTCCAAGAAGAAACATAGCTGTGAAGAAACCATTAGAGCTTTGAGATATATCAGCAGTTAAATAATTCTCTAAAATGTATTAAAATTAAAGTGGTGAGTTTTTTTTTTTTTGTTCTTTTGAAGGATTTAATTACAGCCAGCTTAATTTAAATATGAATGTATTAATAACATCAAGAAAAGGTTCTACAACTCTCTTTTAATGCCTTGGTAGGTATAGGGTCTAACATACATTATATACAATTCCTCCTTTCTTTTCACTTTTAGCAATGGAATTGTTCCTCAGGGGACCTGCAGTGGACTGTCTGATGCAAACCTATGGCAGGTGGTTTTCTCTCTGACAGTATCGTATCTTTTGCTTCACTGTATATTGATAATTTCATCCTCTTATAGGCATAGTCATGAGGTCTTCACATCAACATGAGAACAATCTGATCAAATGACTGACAGTAGCTAGTTTTTCAACGTTATTCTCACACTTATTTCATTACTCTCTAAGTCAGGTAATATGTACGTTTTGTGCGTAGAAAGCCTGTGACACAGCATTTCTAAATAGCCTACCTGTATTTCTGTTGTGAAGGCAGTGCTCCAGTCCTCCAGGAGGCGCTGTGGCGGTGAGTCGCGGTTAATGAGCGCGTGCGTGTTCGAGGGAGAGACGCGAAGTAACGCAGCAGAGAACAGCACGGAGAGCCTGAAGAGTGTCAAACATGTCGATATTCACACCGACTAACCAGATCAGGTTAACAAATGTCGCCGTCGTGAGGATGAAGAAAGGAGGGAAGAGGTTTGAAATAGCCTGCTACAAGAACAAAGTGATGAGCTGGAGATCCGGAGCGTGAGTGCTATCATGAAATGCTAATCATTTGACGTCTGGGGTGTGTTTATTATGATGTTATAGCCATTTTAAGAGCTCCAAACACAGTTATAACACTTTCTAAGGGATATTAATTGCACGTTTTTGCTTTTTTTAATGTTAGAACTAGTTACAGTGTCAAATAAGTGTGATGTGTAATGTTTTTTGAGGGTGATCACATACAAGATCTCTTTCAGTGATCAAATTATAAGTTTACTTACCTTCATTGACATTTTATTTTGATTTATTATGATATAATTGTTGTAACTCACAACCTCCTTTGGAAAACTCCTCTAAAGTTCCCTCTAAAAATGAAAATGTGTTCACCATCAGCCCATCCAAGATTGTTTCTTCATCGGATTTGGAGATATGTAGCGTTCGATCACTGTCTCAGCAATGAATCCTTTGTAGTGAATGGGTGCCGTCAGAATGAGAATGCCGACATCACAATAATTCACAGCACTCCTGTCCATCAATTAACATCTGGAGAAGACTGATCTTGTAAAACACGTTCTGACGGCACCCATTCACTTAATTCTGTAAGGTCATATGAATGGAAACGTCATGATCTGTGTCGGGACAATTTGTTGTTATAGGGAGAAGGATCTTGATGAAGTCCTGCAAACAAACTCAGTGTTTGTCAATGTGTCTAAGGGTCAAGTGGCGAAAAAAGAAGACCTGTCAAACGCTTTCGGCACAGATGATCTGACAGAAATATGCAAACAGGTGAATTTGCTGCTGCATACATGCATGTTAAAGTTTCTAAAATCAATACAGACAGTGTAAACATTTTAGTGTTTCTACATAAATGGCTGGTTTCGATCTTTTCTCAGATTTTAGCTAAAGGAGAGCTGCAGGTGTCAGACAAGGAGCGACAGAGTCAGCTGGAGCAGATGTTTCGTGACATCGCAACCATAGTGGCCGAGAAATGTGTGAATCCTGAGACCAAGCGACCCTACACAGTGAGCCTGATCGAGAGAGCCATGAAGGACGTCCACTTCTCTGTGAAGGCCAACAAAAGCACTAAGCAGCAGGTGAGCAGAGCTGGATCGGGAGAGGACCCGACGAGCTCTCTGCGGCTAATGGTAACGTCTGTCTGTCTGTCTCCGCAGGCTCTGGAGGTCATCAAGCAGCTGAAGGAGTCCATTCAGATTCAGAGAGCTCACATGAGGCTGCGCTTCGTCCTGCCGGCCAAAGACGGCAAGAGACTGAAGGAGAAGCTCAGGCCGTTGATAAAGACTGTAGAGAACGAGGAGTTCGACGATCAGCTGGAGATGGTGAGAATAATCCCTTCATTCGTTCCTTGTTTTTTAGACGCCACTTAATTTGAAATTTTTTATTTAATGCAATGATTATGCTATGTGAAATATATAAACAACTTGAAGTTGTTTCAAATAAGACACACACACACATGTAGTGTCTCCATGTGTTCTGGGGTCTCTCTATAGGTGTAATGGTGTTTCTACTGTACAGACTGTATGTGGTGTTGTCCTACACCTAAACCTACCCCTTACAGGAAACTACACACATTTATAGATTTTCATAAAAACACCATTTAGTATGTTTTATAAGCCTTTTGAATTACAGGGACACTGAAAATGTCCTCCTAAATCACCTTCATATTGTAATACCTGTGTCATACCCATGTTATTATGCACATTTGTGTCCTCATAAACACACACACAGGTCAAAGACATTACGAAATTTACAAAAGTGATGTTGTGTCCGTTGAAAACACATTAAATGTAAGTAAAGTGTCTACTTTTAAGGAGTTTTTGAAGAATAAAATGTCAAAAATTTGGTTGAAATACTGTTACGTTGTCATTCAGTGTAACACAATATTTATGTAAAAATGCAAACATCAAACACAATTCCAACATGCTTATTCTGACCTGTGCATATTAAAATATCTACAACTATAAGGGAGTATATTCAGTTTTACTGTTTTAAATTTGTAAAAAATCCTAACCCAAACCTAGAATAGTGAAAAAAAAAAAAAATTAGAACTAATTAGTATTTAATGAGAAAGTAATTAGTCTTTTAATAAGTCATAAATTGATTTTTGTTGTAAATATGATGTAAATTACATTTTAGTGAAATTTTAGGAAATCAGGGAAACTGTATCATATTTATCAGTATTATTTTATATTTTTTGTTCAAAGAAATCTAAATTACAATTAAATTAAACTGAAAACGTGTATCTTTTGAGGGGAAAACAACAATAATTTAAAGCAGTATTACTCTTATGGTACGTTCACACCCGACGCGAATTGCGCGAATAAATCGAGCTATTCGCGCGTAGTTAGACGCGTGAACATAATGGGCCAGTTTCCCGTACAGGGATTAAGACTAGTCCTAGATTCTTAAATCTTAAAATACATCATTGCCATTGTTTGGTCTTAAAATGCTCACAGATAATGCATTTTTGTCAGAC
>JAUCMS010000025.1:4128579-4140491 GCA_032357445.1 Enteromius radiatus
TTACTTAGTAACCGTTGCTAGGATGTGTGATTGGACAATGGCCGTTTTGGGGCGGGGTTTTGCGAAAGGTCAATTAAGTCCTTAGCAATGCATATTACTATAAATTAAGTTTTGTTATATATACAGTAGGAAATGGACAAAATATCTCCACGAAAAGTTATCTTTAATTAATATCCTAATGGTTTTTGGCAGAAAAGACGATTAAAAAATTTTGACCCATGCAATGTTTTTTTTAACTATTGCTACAAATATATCTGTGCTACTTGAGACCAGTCTTGTGTTCCAAGGTCAGAAGAAAAAAAAAGAAAGCTTGACCCTTCCATTCATCCAGACGAATGACCTTACCTGGCAATGTGACGCTTCCCAAGGAACCGGAAGTGTTGGAGACAGAGTCTGTTTAAAAGAAGTAAACACAATCATGTAAACACAAGGATCTGATTCCTGCTTTCTCTTTCCTTCCTCCATTTATTGTGAGTCACTCACTCCAGGATGTTGAAGAAATCACTGATCTCCTGATGGATGGCTCGATGCCAGTATGAGACCAGCACCTCTGAAACACAACACTATATGGTCACATGCTGAAAATTTGCAAGTTCTTCAAAATGCTCAGTGATTTAAAGCCTCACCCTCAGAAATGGTCTTCATGATGTGCAGGAAACATATGAGCAGACTTCTGGTCTCGGCTTGATCCAGTTTGTCAAAGCGTGAACCAAACCCGATGAGAGACTGTGGCCTGGTAAACTGAGTGAAGTCATCACAATCAATCCCTTGTCTGTTTTTGTTGGCTCTATCTGTCTGTCAGTCAGTCAAAATGTCATGCTCACCTTTTCACATCCATCCATCTTCTCGCTGTTGCGGTCACCGTTGCTGGGGTTGGACTCGATGCTGATGAGAGAGCCTCTGGAGTCTGCGTTGTTAGCTGTCGATACGGCCAATGAAGAAAAGGCTAGGGCAAAAAACAAAACAAATCAGTATATGAGACTCAAGGGCAGTCATAATTCACACGGGTGAATGTGTAGCAGTAGCCAACAATACATCACATGGGTCAAAATTGTCGATTTTTTGTTTACGCCAAAAAAAAAATTACAGATCATGGTCAAGCTCCAAAATAAGACCATAAAAGTGTTGATTGTGATATTATATTCCATGAAGCACGATCTGTGTGAGGAGCAGCTTCACTGTACCTGTGATGGAGTTGAGCACTTCCTTGGAGAAGGACGCATCCATCGAGTTCCCATGCCGTAAGACATGGGTCACCTGACCACCTACTCCTACTCCGACACTGAGATCATCTCTGGAACCCTGTGAAGGAAAGCATCTCACTTAAAGGGCTCATGAATGGTTTTTGTTTTTTACTTTGGCTTTGCATTGTTCCCTGAGGTCCTCTTATAATGTTTACAGTATTTAGGCTGTTTTCTCTCCTGTTTAGACTCCTCTCATTGGAGCACTCTATTTAAGTGTGTGGCTGATTGTTTATACACAGTATTATGTCATGGAGTCGTATCTCCGCAAGCTGTTGTTTTGGCTTCAATATAAGCAGTTCTGAAACTTACAGGAAGTTGTTACAGTACAATGACCTCTTATGTGTCAAAAGATGAATGATGAACTTTATTATTAGTATTATAGGCAAAGAAAAAGTAAAAAATGACACAAAAACAACCAAACTCATAATGATTTCTCAGTAATAACACAAAGGAATGCAGGAACAGAAACCGATTATCGGTATTTATGTGGGTATTATAGAGAGGAGGGAACTAAAATAGTCTAGTTGTGTTTGCAATGTTTGTAAATTTGCTTTATTTCACGTTGTTTTAGCCTAAATTCTTTCAGAATGTAATGATACAAGTTATGCAATATTATACGTATTTTTGTTACTCAAACCAGATTCCTAACGATAATAACACAGAAGAATGTAAAATATTGATTCTGTTCACATTTAAAAATGTAGTATTAAACATCTATGTGATGTAATGTGGGTGGTTTCAGAATTAGTGTCAGACATTTTGATCCAGTATGGCTTTGCGTTTAGTGTTGAAGGGCCTTTGCATTGCTCTCGGGAATATTTCTAACTGAACAACTGTGGAATTGTTAAAAATAAATAATATAATAAAGAATACTTAACAAATAAGCTGTTCAAACATCAGATCTTGCTCAGCTAAAGTAAGTTCTTGATAAACATATGAAGCAAGTAGATGCGAGCAGGTGTACCTGGTCACTGGCTGTCAGGCAGATTGGAAACAGATCTCTGAGGAAGAAGCGGGGCATGTTGTCAAGGATCAGACCATAAAGTGGCAGATACAGAGAGGCTATCCGTGCCTGTTTCTCCTGCACACACAAACACAATACAGTTCATATCGGTTCACACGCACACTATAACATAAACAGTGCACAACAACTACATGCGTTATTATTAAATGTCCGAATTCACCTTCGTGGTGTAACGGGAGTCCAGTGAATGTTTAGCCATGAGGTTCTTCAGGCAGGCCAGGGCTAAGTGTCTCAGGTCCTGCTCGTCTTGCAAAGCCAGCCCTAGCTCTCTCAACAACAGCCCTGTCAAGAAGTGCTTCCTGCAGAACTCTTCCGTCAAAATATACTCTGGAAAGTCCACTGAGGAATAAGACAGAGACACATGATCATTGCCCCTTATTGATAGAGAGTTAAGAATAATGCATTAGTTAAGCATTAATTAACGGTTAATTTGTTCACAATTAACCATTAGTTGAGCACACTAGTAATTAATGATTAACTTAACATTTTAATTATTCATTACTAGTGTGTTTTTGCTCAACTAATGCTTAATTGTGAACAAATTAACCATTAATTAATGCTTAACTAATGCATTATTCTGACCTCCTATTCTGAAGTGTTACCTGACTTTGACTTCTTATACAATAAATACTAAAAAAAAGTCTTGAAGCACAAAAACTGAGCTTTCCCCCCCCATACTTTCCAATACTTTCCATACTTTAAAACAGTTAATAGTTACCCTGAGCACTTTGGGTTTCCAGCGATGCCTTGTCTGACAGAGAGAAATGAGAGAGGATATCAGGCTGTGGTCAGCAGTATGCTAATTAAGAGTGAAGTTTAGCACATGAGACATAAAGAGGTGGAGCTGGTGGTGCTCTCTGACCTGTGATTCGTGCAGACGGGACGGGAAGACTCAGAGGGACATAGTGCTCATAGTTACACACCTCCCTTATAAACTCGAACTTCAGCTCACACAGCGCCTGGAAACACACACACACACACACACGCACACACGCAAGTGGTCCTTTTGTTATAATCTTTGCAACACAGAAAAATACATTTTTCACAATTTGTCATTACATAACAAAAATGCATCATGTCCAGGATATCTTAATGCATAGTGGCTTCGTTTTAATTCTGAAGCTTGGTTAACACTAGACTTTGAGCATGCAAATGATCTTCTCTTAATAAACAGGACATGATGTCACATTCTTCGCTTCTGTTTGTATTAATCTGTGAGGTCAATCAGTCACACTCACTCTCGTCTAGTGTCACCGTGGCTTAAGAGATACAGAAGAGTGAGGAAGTGTAGTTCAGGTACCTTGTTGTCGCTGGCTGTGATCATGTTTATGTAGTTGCTGATCAGTTTGAAGGTGAAACCTCTGTCCATTAATGTGAAGCACCGCTGGGGACAGCAAGTGCATACATTTCAATGAATACTTATTGCAGCACATTATTATTAACAGATAGACTGTATTCAGGCTGTTCTTCGTTAGGCATCTACAGCACAGTGTCAGCAGTGCATTACAAGTTACATTTTCAAGTAACTAGTAAAGTACTGCATTGCTTTTTAATTACAAGAAAATATCCAGTTATGGTTTTAGATGCACACAAATGTATCTAATCCCATTTTGTTAAGCAATGTCTTTGCTGATGATCCAGTTCAACCATACTAATAAATGACAATTGTGCATCATTGTTTTTTATTGCTGAAGAGTTCTTCTTCTCCTCCGTTCTACTGTACAGACGGGAATTTACTTTTCCTTCTTTTTTATATTAAAAACACAAAAGCAAGCACTGTTTATATTTAAAAAAAAGTAATGCTGCTGACCTTCACAAAGGCTGCTATGGCCATATTAGCGCTGCGTGTCTCCTCTGCCAGCTCTTTGTTCTTCCAGTAGATGTGATCGGACATCGTCATGATCAGGGTCTCCAGACGACTTTGGAAAGTGCCAGGAAATCGCTGCGGCCGAGGAAGCTGAGCAAACACATTTCTTATTAAAAACAGGTTTCCAGAGGGTGCCACTAAAATACATTTTCTGTTGTTGTAGGCAGGTGTTGCTTCAGGTACGTATTGATTCAATTATCAGGGGACTGTCACTACAAGTTAATGCTCTCATGCTGGAAATATCTTAACACCTGATCGTGTTAACAAATGCAAAACTGATGCAAAACATTTTGTTGATGCAACTGTGATGTTTAACTTCCTTATATACAGGTTTGAACTGTTTAAAGTGAAAAGGAATAAAAGAAATGTATTTACAGGCACATATTTCCAGTGAGCCAGCTGAACATATATGATATGAAATCTAAATCTAATATATTCAGATATAATCAGGATAGTTCTACTAGTTGTGTATTTGGTTTAATGTTACCTTTAGGTTTATGTCAAAATTTTAACACTGAATATGGTCACACTTCAGTTTTGGTACCAGTTTACACTATAAACCAACTATTACCATGGCTTTTTGCCTCAATAATCTCCTAATTTACAGCATATTAATAGTTAGTAAGGTATTTGTTAGGTTTAAGGATACGGTCACACAGAATAAGACATTAATATGTGCTTTATACGTACTAATAAACAGCCGATATGCTTGTAAAATGCATGCTAATAAGCAACTGAGAAAACTATAGTGTGACCATTATTTAAGGTTGACTGATTACTGTTAAAATGATATTATTTAGGCATGAAGTCATGTCTGACCTTAAGCTTGTTTGAGTCCAGCAGATGCTGCGCCATCGACTTCACGATGATCTCTAGAAAGAACCAGGAGAACTGCAGAAAACCAAACAGACGTCAGTCGACAGGCTTAAAAACAGCCCATCACTTCAGTAAGAGAGACGTGATGTTAGCTCACCTTCAGGATATTGCGTATGACAGATTGGTCGTTGCTCTTCAGGTCAGAGGTCATGCCCTTGGCCAGCTCTTCGTGAACCGTTCTGAAGCCGCATGCTTCAGTCTTAAACACAAACTGGATAAACACACACACACACACACACACACATATGACATGCTTCCACAACGACATAAACAAGACCGTAACTGTCTCAGCACCAGCAACTTTCATTATTATTAATTATCATTTATCCAAACATGTTTGGTTCTAAAACAACTTTTGTGCTTCTAGAACAGTTTATGTAGGGGATAATATAGAGTGTGATATGATCACATGATCACAGTATAATCACTATTCAGAAACTACAATGACCTTCAAACAGAAAGAACAGCTGCACACGACGGTGTCTTTGTTTGACTGCCTCTGTCCAATCAGAATCAAGTATTTCAGACAGCCGTGCAATAAATACATTTTTATCTATCATATACCTAATAAAGCAACCAATTCATGGTGCAGCTCTTTTTAAAAATAGTGCAAATTAGATTTGTAAAGCTTTAAAATGTAAAATCTGACTATAACTAGCTATTGGCAGCAGTTGAGCGATGCATGAGTCAGTTTGTGTCTATATGATGTACCTTTATATAAGAGTGCAAATAGTGGCCCAGGTTCTCCTCGTGGCACTTGGCTAAGATGTGCACCAGGACCCTGATGGAAAACAGGTTTACATGTTATATTAAATCTGACGTGTTGATGGAGTGCGTTCGGAAGAGGGTTTTATACCGGGTGGTGCTGGTGGACGCTTCGTCTGTGTCGTTCTGTGTGAGCACCGTAAAGAGCTGGTTGAAGATAACAGGGAGGAAGCGAATTATCACATGAATCCTCTCCATACTCAAGAGGCCCTGAGAGGACAAAGATTCGAAACATATTTAAGATGAATACTAGTTAAACAATAGCTGCACATGATATGAAACTACAGAAAATTCTAATTGGATTAGAAATGTTTACAACTTATTTGGCGATCATTAATCAGCTATGGTCTAATTTAACAATATCTATCCCTCAAAGAAAACAGACAAAAGAGAAATAGCATGTAAACTGATTTATCCCTTTCAGTAATGTATGAATCTTGATCTTAAGTTAAACATCAGCTACATGTCTGTCTCTAGATAAAGTATCATGAATATGTATAAAATAAGTTGCACTTATATATATATATATATATATATATTTATGCACTTATAGGTGCACTTATGGTTCAGTTTTGACGCCCCAGCTCCTGGTTAAGGCCCTGAACACACTTACTTTAAGGCAGTTGAGGAAGTTTGAGGTAGGAGGTTGAGAGAGGTCTGCCTCTCGTTTTTGGCACTGCTGGAAGAAGCGGTTTAGATGGGGGTCCTGCAAAAAAACCCCATGGGAATTATGAAATCACAAACCATGAGCACGATTACAGTCGATTTTAATCTGAGACTGTGGCTGTTTTTAACCTGAGTATAAACTGTAGAAAGCACCAAAGTAGACACTCTGAAGATGGGCTTCCCGCCATCGACCCACTTCACATCCGAGCCATTCTGCATAAACACATGGAAAGATTTAATGCATCACACGTGAGTCTTCATTATTTGTCTTTGGGACTCCTGCTTTGAAATGATCAAGGTTTTTTTCACTGGTTTTTACTGTTTCTATGCTTAACTCTTCCTTGTTTTACCATTTTTGTGTATATATTTTTCATTCTTCTGGGATTATCAGAAGCAGAAGTCATAAAATCCATATGAAAATGTAATATACATCGCCATATACTGTATGAAAAGTCAATCTGCAATAAGGTAATATATATTATTTAGATTTATATATGCAAACTTTATTAAAACAATACAAAACTATATATGTGTCTGCATTTTTTAAAACTGTCTTTAATATTTACTTATGTCATTTCAAAATGTATTGAGAGGTTTTGTGATGGATATACATGTGCACAATATGTCCAATATGCAGAATTACAAAATGCTAATATATGAAATTGTTTCAATTTCTTATAGGTTTCATGTGACAAGTGTAATATTTTGCATATGGGGCTAAAACAAATTTTCTCCAACAGAAAAAAAAAATAATCCACAACATTACAAAAAATATTGAAAGTTTGATTACATTGACCAGAAGAGAGAGAGATCAAATCCCTTCAGTTGCTGTATTAAAAATTAGTTTCTGTAATTTAATGCCAAGGTTGCATAAAATTAAATTTTTGCACTCACTTTAGAGGATGAAGGCTCTTTGATGTGTAGATATCCACCAGGCAAAGAGCACGAGACTGGAATACTGAAATCCTGAGAGGAAACACGTCCATCCTTCAGAAGAGCCAGCCACGCATAGCCCACTGTAACACACACACACACACTGTCAGAGCACTATACAGCACACACACTTTATAAAGTACATGTCACATACCTGGTGTCTCAAGAGCCTCTTTCTTCTTGGAGCTGGTCTTGGCATTGATGTCACAGGTCACATGATAGAAGGAGAAGAGCAAATGGTGTTTCTCATGGAGATGTGTGGGCAGCTCGATCTTCACCTGATCAATCGCATCACAACAAACGGTTAAAAACCAGTAGCTCTCATCTGAGCGTAACCTACAAGAGCCGCTAAAGCACTTGAAAAGAACATTTAGCAAACCTCATCATAAAAGTCTGGGTTCTGTGAGTGATGCAGAACTGTGGAGCAGGCAGCCGTGGTGAAAACTGGACCTCCTGGCTTTCCGTAGATGCACTGTGGAAATGCATTTACAGCATTTATGTTCAATTCTGAAGCGGAGGTTGACGGAAACTGATGGAAACTTGTGTGATGTTACCTTCAGTGGCTTGGCATGCTCTTCATCAGAGCTTCTGAACTCTACGTAAACGGCGAGGTTTCGAGCCTTTCAAATAAATCACATGACATTACAATGACACATGTTGAGAAAGCCTTACAATTCAACACAGCATGATCTGCACTAAGATTGTTAAGCTCTCTCAACTAATAAAACTGACAGAAATACAGTACATGTACATCAACAGTAAGCTTTTACATAGACCTTGTAAAACCGCAATTTTCCCCCTTACCTAAGCTACATACCTTCTGTGTACATATCAGACAACTATTTAAAATATTCTCTCAAGGCATTCTAGGGCACCTTTAAGATTAAGAACAATTTTTAGAACTACATCGTTATCGTGCTTGGAGCTTGAACGGTCGGTGACTTCCTCACCTTTGCGAAGCTCTTCTGGCTGTCATACTTGAGGTGTTTTGGGTAGATGTACATGTGATTCCTGTAGACTCTGTAAGGCTGGGCAAACTTCGAGGAGTCTTGCAGGAACTCGTCCACCTCCACTGTGGCAGGGTGAAGAGCGCAGTCCTCGAAGGGCTTCAGAGCAACGTACGAGGACGTCACACAGTCTGAGGAACATGGTGCATAAAACATAAACCTGAACAACATTTACACATTTTAAAAAATGCTGGCTTTTATTTTTATTAAATGATTTTTACCCAGGTGCTGGGTAGTTTTTTCCTGAACTGATGGGTTATTTTTTTTTAACCGAAATGCTGGGTTCAGCTTGTTGGGTCATTTTATTGGGTTATTTAACAAATATATTAGTGAGAGTAACGTACTATCTCAAGTACTTGATTTGTGTACTTCATCCACCTCTGATGATATATATGAATCTTAAAAAAAAAAAATAGTGATGGAGAGTACTTTTTTTTTCTTTTTTTACCCAGCTGCTGGGTAGTTTTTTCTAAACTCAAAAAAATGCTTGGTTATTTTTTTTAAACCCAGCTTGGTTCAGCTTGTTGGGTCATTTTAGTGGGTTATTTTTAAAATGTTAAAAAAAAATGTTAAACATTAATAGATTTGATTTGTTATAATACTAAGTTCAATTTAATTTGATGGTAAAATATGTTCTGTAATCTCAGTACTAATTGCTAATGTTACTCTTACTAATGTTGCCTCTAGAAAGTGTGTGTGTGTGTGTGTGATTTGTTATTTCCAATATAATACATTTTAAACAGCAGTAGACTTAAATAAATCAAACCAGCATGTTTTAACATTACCCCAACCAGCGGGGTCAAAATAACCCAGCATGTGCTCTGTCCTGTATTTACCCAGCACTGGGTTGTTTTTAACCCAGCATTTTTAGAGAGTACGAGTAAATTTGCATTCAGATGTGAGGATGTTTGTATTAGTTGGACGTACTCGGACACTCCATGGGAACACAGTCTACATTGATTTCAAGGTTTCCAGGGATGATCTGGAGTTTGCTGGCCTTCTCTGCCCTGTAAAAAACACACTTGATTTCACTGAGGTCATTTATGAAGAAGTGTGGTTTGTGAGCGTGACCGCCGAGTCTGTACCTCCTGTACTCTGCGATGAGCTTGATGAGGTCTTCTGTGGAAATCTTGTTGCTCTCCTGTTTGAAGAGAGGAGAGAAGCGGCTTTCCCTGTCCACTGTGCCCTGGTTGTCCTTGAACACTGACCTGGAACACACAGACAGAAGACATGTACGACTGAATTTAAATAAACTGTTAATAGTGCAAGAGCTCTTTTTGTTGAAGTAGCAGAGAAGGGAAAATAAGCTCCCTTACCTTACAGTCCAGGCAAAAGGCATGCGGTACTTTCCGAGTTTGCTACAGAACTGCTTATTGGATTTTAACATCTTTTGGACAGTCTGGAACGAGAAGAGAAACTGGAGTTCAACGTATCTGAGAAAACTAAATAATAAATCTCTACTTACTATAGATCACATTAGTGCTGGAATCAGAATTCGGTGTATTTATCCTAATGTCATATATCTAAATGCTATTGCATAACATTAGCAAACACAAGCACAAAGCAAAGTCCATATAAAGAGTCTGCTGTGGAAGACACAGAGCCCAGATCTAAATCCTTGGAGATGAACTGGAATGAAGATAATTCAACGTCAGCCCCTGACATCACAAAACCTCTACTAGATAAATGGACAAAAGTCCCACAGAAATGCTCCACAATTTTGTGCAAAGAAAAAAGAAAAAAGGAAGCAAAATCTGTTATTCCAGGTAACAAAACATTATTTTTTGAATGGTTTATTGTTATGATTATAACGTTATTTAAAGCTTACATCATACTTTATTTTCACCTGAGATATAACATTATTTCAGTGTGTATTTTTACTACTCCAAGAACAATAAAATGTTGTAATTAGAAAATTATTTAAAGGTTACAACATTTTTAATAACTTTATTTTCATATAATGTTATTTGAAAGCTTATCTTTAATTAATTAAGGGTTACAAACTAATTTTCATAGTGTTCTACTAATTTTATTTTCACCTAAAACATTACCTATGCACTTATTTCTAATATTATATCTGACGATTAGAACAATGAAGGTTACTAAAATACTTATTACAGTGTTCTCCTCATTTCATTTTTACCCAAAATTTTACATTATTTTAATGTTTGTTTAATATACTAAAAATTATTTCTCCCAACATTAGGACCTTCATTAAGTATAAATAGCAACATAAATATGTTCTGAGAATGCTGATCTCTGAACATTTTAAGGACATTTATTAATTAAAATGGTATGCAGACTTTAAAAAAATGTTTTCTATCAACGTTATATCAATATTAATAAAATAATAAGAACATTCCATAACTAGTACTTTAAGAACATTTAAAAAACTTTTATATAACATTGTTAATAAAAGTCTGGTGTAATGCTAAAACATATTACCTTTGTGCATTTAGCAGACGATACACATTAATTGAAATGACATACCTTGCTGGAATCTGTGTTTTTAATGTAGGGCTCTGCTCCACTGGAAATATTTCCCATCAACACTTTCTCCACCCGTGCCACCATCACGATGTCTGTATGTGGGTTCGTAATGGAAAAAATGGCCTGCAGGAAGGATCAAGCACACAAACTGATGAACACAGAACTCTTCTCTGTGAAGATCCAGCTCTGTATCCACGGGCTCCTGGGCCGTTACCTGTTTGGGGAAGCTCAGCCAGTTCTCCAGCTCCGAGCTCAGCTGGCAGTCCTCGCTCTTCTTCTCTTCAGACGAGGTCAGGCCGTTCTCCAGCGGAGCACCTTCAGACCCTTGATCTCCTGCTCCGGAAGAGCCGCTGAGCATCTGCCGCACAACCTCGTGGTTTAAGTCCACGTGAAAGTCAGCGGAGACCTTCCTGCCCTCGCGGATGTCCAGCAGAGAAACCGACAGGAAGAAAGGCTCGATCTGCGAGAGACAGCGGTCATTCAAATTACTCACGTGACCCCGGAGCACAAAACCAGTCATAAGAAGCAGTTCTTTGAGACTGAGATGTATGTATCATCTCAAAGATGAATAAATAAGCTTTCCATGTATGTATGGTATGTTAGGACAGTACAATATTTGCCTGAGATACAACTCTGAAATCTGAGGGTGCAAGAAAATCTAAATATGGAGAAAATCCCCATAAAATGAAGTTCTTAGCCATGCATATTACTAATCAAATATACTTACGACAGGAAATTGAGATATTGTCTTGTTTTCTGAAAATTTGGTGAGTTTATGCTTAAACAATAAATATGCATCTATCCATAAAAAACCCTTTTTAAAAAAAAAGAAAAAACACTTAATTTCTTCATGAATTAATTATTGTTCTTATCAAGTAAAGGTCATAATTACGACGGCGTTTTAGTGCCACCAAAAAAAATAAAAATCTAAAACTACGAGATTAAAGTCGAAACTACGAGAATAAAGTCGTAATATTACGAGATTAAAGTCGAAACTACGAGAAGAAAGTCGTAATATTACGAGATTAAAGTCGAAACTC
>JAUCMS010000025.1:4140704-4150927 GCA_032357445.1 Enteromius radiatus
GAAAGTCGTAATATTACGAGATTAAAGTCGAAACTCTGAGAAGAAAGTCGTAATATTACGAGATTAAAGTCGAAACTCTGAGAAGAAAGTCGTAATATTACGAGATTAAAGTCGAAACTACGAGAATAAAGTCGTAATATTACGAGATTAAAGTATAAAATAAAGTATAATAAAAAAAATGCTAACATTTGTTTTGTAGTGTCCTAAATTAAAAACAAAAGTAAATACTTTTAATGAAATCTGTTCTCATGGATGATAAAGATTGTGTAAGAGGTATGTAGATGTGTGTGTGTGTGTGAGGTCGTACGTTGGTCACAGGCTCAGAGTCGGTCTCGGTGATGCAGCCCTGAAGTGTGAGGTTGAGCGAGCGGCAGGAGATCATCAGTTTCTTCCCGAGCTTCTCCTCGAACGGCTGGACAGAAGCAGACTCTCCAAACTCCATCCTGGAGCTCCTCAAAACCTTCAACACAAAGCATGCGTTCCTCACACACCAAACTAACAACCACAACACAGTCTGTTCCTGAAGCAGAAGACGTACAGGAATATCAGGATCCAGAGAGAACAGGTTCAGTCTTTCCTCTCCTCGGCCAGCTCTGGCTGATTCCTCTGTCTCTGAGATATACTGAAACACACAGCATCAGTGTTCATCATATCATTACTTACATCTGCATAGAAATATTTGGCTTGAGGAACTTTTATTTTGGATCTCTATACATTTCAAACAATTAATCGTGATTAATCCCATCCAACATATATATACTTTTTGTTTACAAAAATGAAAATGCATTTTAGTAGTCTTTTTTTTTTTTTTTTTATAATTAAAGGAACAAGAGCATATACAGGGTAAAGGTATAACATTACAATATCCTTCATTTCTGTTTTTTTCCCCCTATTAATCCCACCCCACAAACCCAGATCCCCCGCGGCAGCAAACAAAGTAAATGAAAGCTACATACGATAATAACATGATGAGAAACCATATCAGTCCTGTTGTAACAATAATTATTAGTAGTCTTTTTTTAAGCTAAATAACAAATGTGGATGGCCTACTAGAGATTAAAAGCAGATAAATATTGATTAATCAAACATAGGAATGCTTTTTAGACTGAAATATACAGAGTGTTTCTAAAAATATATATATTTATACATTTAAAATATATTTTCAAAAATATACAAAAAAGGACCAACCATATTTTAGTAGAAAATACATTTGCATAAATATATTGCAAAACAAATTTGAACAAATTAATTTTCTTTTGTATATTTGAAAATATCTATTTTTGCCGCATGTGAATCTGTGTTTATAACGGTAGCAGGACTGATTTAATAACTGTTCAGCGGGGAGTGAATCAAGGCCCAGTTCCTATTTTCAGAAAGAGGATGTAATGACGGTGTGTTTAGGATGTAACAAGCATTAATTACCTTGGCCAGCTCAGGGTGGATTCCGTTTTCAGTTGTTTCCTCATTTTTCTGAACAGGGACATGATTCAGTGATGCATCAATGATCTCTGAACAACAACAACAAAGAAACATTTGAGCTGAAAGTGCAACAGACAAATGCACAATGCAAACATATAGTGATCACCACACGCATGTGGATTTGATCACGCTAAAGCTATACAGCTAAGTCATCTCTTAATTTTGATCATCAATCTTCTATGTCATGTTTATGACAAATTTGTCAGGTTATGTTGTCTAAGTAATGTCAACTTGTCATGACATGAGGAGCGTTTTGCTGCAGCCCATAAGATCCAGGGGGCGTGGTTCAACCCAGCTCCTCCCACCTTACCCAAACCCACCCATCTCCACCCCCTAGATGTGGATCTGACCACGCCCCCTGGATCTTGTGGGCTGCAGCGAGCCTTAATTGCATGACACATTGACAGGATATGATGTATTGGTTTATGTCAAGTTGTCATAACCAAGGCATCTCAAACAATGTCATCTTCACATTAAACATGACATAACCGAGCGAATGACACTTAATAACAGTCATAAACATGCATAAAACCTCCTTCATATTCAAGACGTATGTCATGTCATGATTATGAAGGTGTTGAGTGTTAGCAGAAAGGGATGTGAATTAGGGGGAATATTAGCAGAGTTTTTCACACAGCAGTTCTTTTGTAGACCCTATAAACACTTCATCATTTTACAGTTTGATTCATATCCATCAGCAATGGCAATATATCTTACTAAATGAAATTTGAAGTTCTCACAAGACTGCTTTGTCTAAAAAATTTGGAATTGCATCCAAAATGAATTGTTTTTGTTTAGCATGGATACTAGAATATTAGCGATTTATTATAGTAATTAAGCACATATTAATGCATTAGTTTACCATATCTTATGTATACCTTACTAATTATTAATAAGCAGCCGATTAGGAATTTATTGAGGGAGTTAATAATTAATAATCAGTATTATGTAAATATAAACACACACACATACAGTCTATTTTTTTATATATTATTATATTTTTTCATATACAGTATGTATATATATATATATATATATAAACACATCCAAAATAAAAGTTTTTGTTTACATATTGTACTTAGTTTATTTATTATGTATATATAAGTTCACACACATGCAATATATATTTTGAAAATATTTACATGTATATGCATTTATTTACTTACATTATTATATTTTATATAATCTAAAAATATATTTAATACATAAACATAACATTTATTTCTTAAATATATATATATATATGTGTGTATTTATATATACATAATAAATATGCACAGTATACATTATGTAAAGTATTATGCAAACAAAAAACTTTTATTTTGAATGCAATTAATCACTATTAATTACTTGACAGCACTAATTAAAACCATTCAAATATGTGGCCTAAATTTTTTGTTGTTTTGAAAAGATAACTATTTCCTTGCTGGACGTGGATCTTGAGTTGCTTTCCAAAATCCTTGCTCTACTAAGTCTGGGGAGAATACCTCCTTCTATCATTACTGAAGGCCAAACAGTTCATGAAGAGCAGAAGCTGCAGTCACAATATGATCCGATCGCAGTGTGTTTTATACTGAACTACACACAAGATTTCTGGGAAAAGGTGTTGTTCTCTGACCACCAGCTGTTTATATAAATACAGGTGTCACATCCTGTGTTTGCTGCATTTCGCATACATTATGACAAAAAGATCAAAGTAGGCACACAACAGCTCAATAGAAAAGTATTTAACATGTTCTCAAGAGCTTAAATGCTCTTCACCAGACTGTGATGAGAACATATTACATGCTTTTCTTTTGTTGGAGCTCTTTTTGTCATAATTTTTGTTTGATGGAGCTTCTTTGCCTGGTTCATGTGCGCTCTTGGACTGCGTTTGCATTTCCCATTAAACAATTATCTTCACACTGTGGCCACATCAGTTACTTTTGCAACTCTTGGTGAGCACTTCAGGGCTAGTTTTACTAACAGCCTGCACCAGATCTGTTCGACTACAACTACATTTTCTTGTACACAGGGTTAAATGGCTTTTAATAACCTTTCGTGCGGATGCAACACTGAGAAACATAGAAAACGCTCACCTTGCTCACCTTGTTTGCTGTCGCTCAGGTCTGCGCTCTTGCGATCCAGAGCCGGGCCGTCCGGAGGACTGATCTGCAGGATGCGTGTGAGAGTGTTGATCCAATCGTCCATGTCTTGCTCGTTCTCGGCAGCCAGGACGAAATATGTCACTTCGTTCATTTTCAACTCAAAGGCGTGTTTCCTCAAGCGGTTATTCTGCGCGAAGCCAGACAGCATGATTAATATCAGTCACTGCTCACCTCAACGAGCCGCTTTAGAGACATGCATTTACCGACCTGAACCACCCCGGTGCACGAGTCCAGAAATATACAGCCTTTGGGTTCCTTTGATATTTTCTCATCTTTATAAAAGTTCATGATGTAAGAGTTGTCAGTCAGCTGAGTCAACTGAAAATATCTTCGCTTGAACGACTGAAATCAATATAAGCAACAGGCAATCAGCAATATCTTTCACTTATGTAGTTTATCTCATAATATAAAATTGCATGTAATTGTTTCTAATTTGTAATTGTCAAATGGGTGCCGTCAGAATGAGAGTCCAAACAGCTGATAAAACCATCACAATAATCCGCTATTATGGATTACAGACTCCTAATCTAATCTAATGTGTATATATTTTTTACTTTAACACAGACAAAATCATCACTAGTTAATAGTCAGTGTATGTAAACTCTGATGAGATGTTAATAATGGCCATAACAGCACCTGTTAAACGCAGACATGATAGACGTGGACTCTTACCCGGACAGTGATGCTGTTGTTGACCGTGCTGTTAAAGTTGCCTTTATAGAGCCAGCCGGACTTAAATACCCCGATTCCCCCCGCACCTCCACTGCCTGCTCCACCTCCTCCACCTTTAGAGGACGACAGGGAAGTTGTGTCCTAAAACGAAAAGAAAATAATAAATGACAAAAAATGTGCATTTGGGAATGAACACACACTTTACCTTCACGTTTGCATAATTTCCAACATTTTTATGGACAGAAAATCTGCTTCTGTAAGTTTAGCTTGATGAGTCATACTGACCTCATCTTTGTCCACGTCTTCATGGTCGATCTCAAAGGAGTGCGAGGGCAACTTCTCTGATTTATACAGCTTCCTGTCAGGCAGAAGAATTATAAAGAGAGAGAAAAGTATGACAGTCATCCACTAATGATCAGGAAGAGAAGAAAAAATACACTTTCATTCACGCTTCACTAATACACACTAAACCGTTTATTACTAATACTAATACTATTGGTTACTACTTCAGCAATGAAGGAACATTTTATACCATTCATAGATCAAGTAATAAATACATAGTATTTACTTAAATTCGTCATCATGTATTAGTTCCCTAAGTACATATGATTTGCAAAAACAGATCATTTTTTACATGAACGTGATTTTTGAAAATCCATGTGTTAATTACCACAATGGGTCAAAGCCATGCATTTTATTAACGGTATTGTAATGAGTTAGCACTATTGTGTTTAATGAATATTATTCATTTGTATATGTTATTAACATATTACTTGTAAATTACTTGTACAACAATTTGTGATAATATTGTCACCTTCTCACATTTTTAGGAAGGCATACACTTTATTATATATATATATATATATATATATATATATTAGAGCCCGACTGATTTATCAATATTTATTTTTCTGGTCAAATTCCGGCAACCACAGCTGCCAATTTTTATATATATATATATATTATTGCACATATTTCTAGGGCATTTTGATGACACGTTACAACACTTCAAAGCAGAAAGAAAGAAGAAAAACCCTCAAGCATCAGTGTGCCAATAAATCCTGCTCTCCTATTCAAAGAAGTCGTATTTTCCACATCATGTGGTGTTTTCACTCCTTTCAGAGAGTTTTATTCTGACAGGACCCCACAAACAGGTGTCCTTTCTGCTGCCTGCCTCAGTGCTCTTGTAAAGCAGAGCTCTTTGTGTCTGTCCTGTGTGCCAGAGACAGTGTGGCAGTTTATCCAGCACACACACACTTTCGCTGGACGTACATCACTCTCTGATCTGTAGCAATGTGCCTGAGCTGCTATAAGTTCACAGCTCCAGTGATTCTGTCCCTGGCTGTTGTTGTTACAGTTAGAAAGCACATATGGACATATACTAATGCAATCACAGCTATTATATTGCAGGTAAAACTAAAATATCATTCAGGTTTGTTTTCATGTCACTAAAAAGTAACTTTCTGCTGTTGGCAAGTGTTGTTATAAAGTAAAGCAGTGTTAGTGCATTAAACCTGATGACCAATCCATCAATACACTATTTCAACTCGACCAAATATATCCAAAAACATCATACATATGGCTCTTTGTAAGAAATAATTGAATAATTATACACACTGTAAAAAAAACAAAAAACGTAATATTTACAGTAAAAAAACTGGCAGCTGTGGTTGCCGGAATTCGACCATAAAAAATACGGTAACAAAGAAACAGTTATTTCAAAGAAAAAACATCAAATTCAATTAAAAAATCTGTTTTTCCTTGTGCATTTTACAGGAATTTACCATTTAACAGGTTCTTATTGTAGCATTTTCACCGTTTTTATCGTTAAAATCATGGTAATTTTTTAAAGCATTGTTGTTAAATACATTGTCTGTAAAATATGTTAATGTGTTTAATATAATATTGCAAAGAGCACCAAATAAGAAAACATACTCATGCAAAACACATACTGATACAGTTTTCTACTGGTTACCGCTTTCCCAGTTTCCTCAAGTCAGTGAAAGGAGTTGTACCTGGGCAGTGTGCGGTAGTCCCCGGAGTACTCTTCATATTTATACTGGATTACATGCAGCTGGGAGTTATAATACTGACAGGCCTATAGAAACAAAACAACAGGCAGAGGTTCATCTTACCGTGTGGGCTATATGACAAAAACATTCACTGTAACTTAAAAGACGTTTGTCGTTTATGTGACTCCTCGAATATTAAACATGCATGATGTCAGTTTCAAAGGCTAAACATTTTCTAATCAACAAAAGCAAAAATAAAACGTTTTCCCACCTGACAAAAGAATAGGTATCTGTTATGTTTAATATAATTCTAAAGAGTTTAGAGATTCTGCCCCCAAACACGATCCTTTATAAAAAAGCATCCTCACTTGGTCACTTAATGTCCCGTCAGGTTACAAGTCACATACATGAAGGGTTTGGTGATTCAATGAATGGACAAAAACAATGAGAGAATATGAAAAACACAACGCTGGTGTTCTTCTGCTGGATGTTAACTGAAGTATTAGCTAGAAATCTGATGACATAAATGATTTCTGGCTGATGTTTCTCAAACAAAACAAAGTACTGTGTTAAGGGTCTGAATATTTATGTCAATAGTAAAATATGTCGTTATTTTGTGTACTGAGTAGATTGATGTTAAGAAATCATACAAAACAGTTACAAACACAGTATCAACTAGGCCACTTTCTGTCATTTCAGTTATTATTTAGTCTTGTGTATTTCATGTAAACATCTGCTAGCTGATTCAGGCCAGCACAAAAAAACATGGTCAGGCTCAGAGGAAGCAGGTGTCATTTTAAAGTGGCAATATTTGGATTAGTTTACGGTTTCTGGCCCCTGGAGCACAAAACCTGTCTTAAGTAGCACAGGTATATTCACAGCAATAGACAACACATTGTATGGATCAAAATTATTTTATGCCAAAAAAAATCGTTTTAAGTAAAAATCATATTACTTACCGTAAATATATCAAAACTTAATTTTTGATTAGTAATATGCATTGCTAAGGACTTTCGGGCAGTCTCAGTATTTAGATTTTTTTTCACCCTCCGATTCCAGATTTTGAAATCTCAGACAAATATATAATCTGTATTTCAAAATTTGACCCTTGTGTCTAGTTTTGTGACTGGTCCAGCATCTCATACAGCATTACTGTTCTATACATCATATATAGGCCCTATATATAGAGTTTGGGTCCTGAAACTGAAGCACTGTGTTTCTGGAGGCCAGTCGTCATCAGTAAGAGCAGGGTGGGATCCAGCCAAGGGTGTAACAGAAATGTTTTCAAATTTATATCCCGTTTCCTGCATTTACATCCATTTTTTTAGGTTTAGGGACTATGGTGATAGACATAGGAAATAATTAAGTTAATTATAATAATAAATAATGCCAAAAAGAATAGTAGCTAGTAGTAAAATAGTCAATAATCAAGTGTTTCTGAGGCTGCAGGTTCGAATCCAGCCTCGTATAGGTTTTTTTCTAATTAAAACCAAAGCGGTTTTCATTAAAGTGATTGTATATCAAGAGCAAGGACATGTTTGTTTGCATTTTTTTTTTGTGCTTTCACCAGAATGAAGCACGCGAAGATAGCGGTTTAATTTAATATAAGAAACTGAACTCACCTGTCTGACCAGCAGACATTCAGCGTGTGTGTCGGCTCCCTCGGGCACAGTGGACTTCAGCGTTCTCCGCTCCACAGGAAGAGTGGACACCTGGAGGCACACAAACACACCAAACTCAGTCAGAACTGCCTTCAACAACCAGCAGCATGCAACACCTGTGACGATGATGATACTTTTCTCACTTTTTATATTTATAGGGCGATATTTGTGCCCTTATGTAAACACCATAACCTGGTTTAATGAATTGCAAAGTGTTCATGCACAGCCAGAGGAAGTCTTTCACTGTTAAAAAGCAGCAATTGTAATACAAACTTTGAATCTTTCTTGACCCAAGAAATGATAATGTTCTCATCTCATGCAGCCGAAGTCATAGAAACTCCAAATATGAGAAAAGAATGAGTCTGTGCTTTAGTTTTACTCCTGACATTTTGTAATATACTTTTAATGCTTTTTTATAAATAACTGAATATGATAGCAATGCATTGAGTTCCTCATACGTGTTGCTTCTTCTTCAAATACGAGAGGGATCTGAACTTGAATAACATCCAATAGTTCATTAATAACTTTTTATTAAGACTAAATCATGTGCATTTAGAGTAGATAAACTGTTGTTTTTGGAAATATCAAAATGAGAACCATATGTATCTGTTTTAGCACTTTACTTGCATCACTGAGATCCTGTACATGAACTGGTAAACTCAATAAACTGATTTTTGGTAGTTACATATATATACTAAATATACACAGCACGCATACACGTATTATGTTAACAAAAACTTTATTTTGGATGCAATTACTCGCTTCAAATCAGTGCAAATGACCTTCAAGGTAAGCATGACTCTGTCTGAACTGGAATCAAATCATGAATTGTCCTTGTGTTGTCTTCAATCCCGTCAGAGTCATTTAAACATTTTTGCTTCATGGAGTTCTGGAGCGAGAACAACCTTAGTAAGCTTGTTTCATCTGCTTGCAAAGCAGATTTTGAGTCTTGCTGCTCAGCACAACTGTCTGCTGAGTATTTGCTAATAAAGTAATGCTGAATACATGTGTTGTGTTCCTCTATCTCTCCCCGGCTGTCATTAAACGTCCCACGTCTCCGAGCATCTTGGTTTAAACGAAACGCTGAGGAAATAAGATATGTTTGCATATAAAAAGCATATACGTTTGAACCCGTTTTGCACCTGTGCTGTCAGCAGATGACATGCACATGATGATCAGCTCTGATTTGTGCTGCTCTGGGCAGACTGCACGGGTCATTCTGGAACTGATCTGCGTCTGTATTCTTTAATGTTGACATACTCTCAGTAAAACACCCACAGAACTTTCCACTTCTATTTGAGTTTTGTGGTCTTGAACTATTTTGTTGTCACTCTGCAGGCTTTCACACCTCTCCCCAGTAAGAGGCTGTCAGTTTAACACGTTAAGTTGATTAAAGGGGTCTTTTTCTCTGCTATTTAGTGCCTGGGGTGCAGTGTAAGGTGTAAATGCTTTGTTTGTTTAAAAAACACATTATTTATTACCTTTATTCCACACCGCTCTGTCCCTTCTCTAAAAGACACGTTAATCATTTCCTGTTTTTATGAAGCCCCTCCCTCAGAAACTCGCAGTGGGCTCTGATTGGTTAACTGGCAGAGTTGTGATTGGCTAAACCTCCTCTAGGGCGTGTCCCGCCCCTCTCAGCACATGTGCTCTGGTTGCATTGTAAACAGTGACGACTTCTATATTGCTTATCAATTTGGGCCCGATCAAGACAAAGAGGATTCGTTTTTGGATTTTGAAACTCCATTAGAATCGTAACAAGACAATAGATTTTTACGTGCACAACTAGTTGCATGTTCTTAGGGGCGGGGTTTATGTAGATTCTTGACGTAATGGACCCAGGAAGTAACTCTTTGTCATTTTTGTAGGCATTAAACTGCCAGAACTTTCAGTGCTCAACAGCTCAAACAGCAACATTACACACAAACTAACATAAAACAATTTAAATCACAATCAACCACCCTTTAATTAGTTCTGAAAAATAAATGCAATTCAAATATGATATCAACAAAAACGTCCTAACATTTAATCACACCCAAAATAAAAGTTGTTGTTTAGCTATATAATACATGTATGTTGTAATGACTGGGGGAGACGAGGGCGGATCCAAATGCAAGCATTTATTCATAGGCAGGGGCAAATCAGTGGCAGACAGAAGCAATGGAGACTCAGTGCTATTTAAAGGGATAGTTCACCCAAAAATGAAAATGTGATGTTTATTTGCTTACCCCCAGGGCATCCATGATGTAGGT
>JAUCMS010000025.1:4193739-4205444 GCA_032357445.1 Enteromius radiatus
CGCCCGGGGAGCAGTTGGGGGAACGGTGCCTTGCTCAAGGGTCTCACCTCAGTCGTGGTATTGAAGGTGGAGTGAGCCCTGGTTATTCACTAACCCCACCCACAAAGACTGTTTCACTTGGAAGTACGACTCTCTCCGTGATTTGCCTTATACCCACTGTGACAGAATGACGGACCTATACAATTTGAGGAAGATCTCACCGGAGGAAATCATCCAGCACCTTCTGTTGGGACTACCTCCTTTCCCCACACCACGGGATGGTTGTCAGCCGCCCGTGACGGCATTGCACGGTTCTCGACTCGCCATTCGGTGGCGAATGTATCCCGCACCTCCACAGCACCACCTGCACGCCGACCCATCCCCTCACCACATCCAGAGGCCAGCCGACCACCAGCGGTAACGGAGATGTTGCCAGAGCCCACACCTGATAGAGAGCCAGAGCCGGTAGCGACTGCACCACCCAGCGCCACACAGCCTGAGCCAGGAGTATCTGTCCAAGCGCGTGAGCCGGCTACATCGTCCGTTCCAGAAGGGAGTGTTGGTGGAGTTCAGGAGCTCTGAGGAGAGCCCCGTCCATCTTCCCACCGCTGAGAGGGAGCAAGGCTTTACATCGAGCTGGTGCAAAGAACTGTCCAAAGTTTTTAAAGCAGATCTAATAGACTGGTTTGAAGAGGCACTTCCGAGCCCTATTTCACTTCCCCTCCCGCTGGTTCCGTCCAGTTTTTATGACTCTGAGTTCCCTCCCGCCCTCCCTCTTCCGCTGCCTTTCACGCCAGTCAGATCTTCACTTCGGCACTTCTCGCTCCTGCCAGCACCTTTGCTCATCCTCAGCCAGCACGTGTGGACACTGCTGATCGGCCTCAGGCCTTGCTCTGTCAGGAGGATCCCTTGTCTCCGTCTCCATCCATTGAACCCCAGACTCCACCTCCATCCTCCGACCTTGCTGTTCCGCCTGGTCTCTCAGCTCCCTCAACCTCACTGTTGCCCGTCGTCCCACCAGCTCCACCGGGTTTTAGTGCATTTAAAGTAATCAGCCTTGTTCACATCCGGGTGAAAGCATGTACATGTGCGTTATCTGCGGCTGATTACTCCTAGAGGAAAGCTTATGTTAACGCAGTAATGTCCTCTAATCGTGGAAGACGTAAATCATGGCATGGTTGAGTATGTGATGTTATTTTTAGTTTTCTTTGCACAAAAAAAGTATTCTCGTAGTGTCGCAAAACTGAAGTTGATCTACTGATGTCACATGGACTATTTTACCAGTGTGTTTATTATGTTTCTGGATCTTTTCAGTTGAATTGCCAATGGCTCTCCACTGATCTATAATAGAGAACTGGATAGATCATGACGTCATAGAAGTGAAGCCACCACGCCGCCATATTGCTATTCCCTAGTGTTCGCAAACATTCTATTGAATGAATAGGAAATAATACGACTTTAATGCGAAAACATCACCTAACAAGTCAAGTGGCAGTAATGCATTAATTTAGTTTGTTCTACAACATCTTTTTAAAAGACGATGCCTCCACCTAAAACTGTCTGATGGTGTCGCTATTGGACGCGTAATAATTTCGAAAAGTGATTTGCGCATTTATACCTCTTCACACACTTCTCTTGCCTCGTACAAAAAATACTAATTTAAACAAAAAATTACTAAAACTTCTTGAATTTAACCTGTGTGCAGTTTTGCCACATCCTTTAGTGAACTTCGTGTCACACTTGTAGGCTGCACAGCGGGTCATTTTTGAAGTGGAACTACCAATCCCTGTAGCGCAGACGTTGGAGCCCTCTGTCGGTAGGGAATAGTAAGATGGCGGATCGAACACTTCCGGTGGCTTCACTGCCTGACGGCAGTTTAGAACGCAACGGGCGATCCAGTCATTATATATAGATCAGTGTGACTCTCTGATATCATCAAAAATATCTTAATTTGCGTTCTGAAGATGAACGAAGGCCTTATGGTTTTTGGGAGGTGCTTGTTGTTTGTTGCTTCTCTGATCATGAATGCAGACATGGTGTTATGTTTACGAGGCGTGATGCAACATGACGTGTAAAAAGATGGAAGTAAGTCGTGATGATCAGTAATTATGTTTCCATTGGTTGCAATAATTAATGCCTGGTTTGTAATGTGTTTTTAATTGTTTTGGTGTCGTAGAGCGACACACCATCACGTTATGATAAGGAGCGTAACATTTCTGCCACATGCTTGAGGTATTCGGCCAATCACAGTGCACTGGATAGCTGACCAATCAGCCTTTGATGAAGACAGCAAGCTGTTTGTTTACCGTTAAACATCAGCACTGGACAGGCAGGCCAACTTATAAAATAGAGGTTAAACAAAAACATTGTATCAGGCTTGTTGAATTATTATTATTATTATTATTATATATATAATATAATGACGCTGGATATACAACCATACAAGCACATGGGGGCCAAACGAACGTCTCAGGAATGTAACCCTTGTCCTCTGATGGAGGGAACAGAGACTTGGATTTTGCTTACCTGGGCCACTCCACATACAGGTATAAATAGGTAACAGGTGCATCCACTCCACTGGGGAGCTGAGAAAGTGCCACTGGCAACCAGCGATGGTTCAAGATTGTGGCAGGGGGACATAACATCTCTGTTTCCTCCATCAGGGAATTAGGGTTATACATGTAACAGAGATTCAATACGAGTTATGTCATAACGACAAATGGGGTCCATGGAAAGCACCACAACCTGAACCCTGTCACAACTTTTTTTGTGTGTGTGAGAGACCATGCAAAGGTCATAACCTTCCCATTGTCCCAGTACAAATACACTAGCCTAGGTGAGTTTAAATACAGGACTAAACTAGGTAATTAACAAGATGCATCTGAACCAATGGAGACAATCACACATGGGCGAAACTGGGAGCATGTGGGGAGGAAAACACACAGACATTTAAAATCCGTTTTAAAATCAAACTTGCTGCAGTGAATTGGATTATTATTAAATATTTCTATGTATTAGATGTACATTTTAGACATCTTCACGTTCACTAAAACCTGTTGGTTTAAACATTTTAAACAATTAAATGTTCATTCATAATTGCTATTATATTCATAATGTGACTATAATAAATATGTGTGGCAAATAAACATGTATGATACAACATATTACAAAGTAATTTATAATGTATTTTACATGTATTATAATGCCTTAATAATACCCTTGTAACGTATTACAAATACAGGCTTTACAGAAAGTGTTACCAAATAATCATGTATATGAAAAACATTATTTGTCCTTTCAGATTAATCTTTTTTATGGTGGTTCTACATTGTGTGGCATCAATTATTCAACTAGACTAAAATAAATAAAATGTTTAATGTAATAGATGATTTATGTGAATATAAACAGTTACTGTGTTCTTCCCATGTTTTAATGTTTCACATCCTCAGATTTATGTATTTCTATGGTAACAATATTAAAGCATCGCATTTGTAATCAACAGACAAAATTACAATAACAATGCAACATTTATTATACAAATTCATGATTAATAAGCTCATGAACTTTTGTAACATTAATAAAAAAAAAATTTCAAATGAATGAATAAAAATTTTTGATGTCTGATACAGAAAAGCTAGTTCATGTATTCATAAATGTAAAACTGGATGGGTTTGAATGTGCTATAGTCCAGCTGAATCAAGTTCTGATCAGATCCAAAAAAAGGTCCTGTCATTTTATCTACACATTACTTATTAAATATTGTGACTTACTCCTAGAAATGCTATGAACTCCAACTCTAGGTCACCATATCCTAATCCCACATCATAATTTGTATTATTATAAGACAACTGTGTAAACTAGAGTCTATAGCAGCCAGTCAATAAGTGACCACCTGCATACAAGTCTTTAAGATGGATTTCAAACAAATATGAATCATCACAGGACTGCATAAATCAGAGAGTGAGGGATGCTGCACTAACTACTTCCTGCATTAATCAATTAAGGGTGGACTTCAAACGTTATTGATATCATTATAGCATATAATACTATAGCCGTAATACTACTGTATATAAAAACACGCATTAGTGATGTACATCTTAAGACAAAACAAAGACATTGACGTGTTTTAGAAACTGCTCAGATTTACAGTTTAGTCTAGGACTATAAATAAG
This sequence comes from Enteromius radiatus, assembly GCA_032357445.1. Lineage (NCBI taxonomy): Eukaryota > Metazoa > Chordata > Actinopteri > Cypriniformes > Cyprinidae > Enteromius > Enteromius radiatus. The sequence continues at coordinate 4,197,891 of JAUCMS010000025.1, forward strand.
CACGTCCTGAGTTCGATGTGTCCCTAGGTCAATATATTTTGTTGACCCTGGAACAACATTTTAATGCAAAAATACAGTCTTGACCATATCTCTACACCAAAGCCTAACCTTACCCTTGAGTAATGCCTAAAATCAAATGATAGATGAGTGACACTGATGTACAAGCACCAAACACTGACTGTAAGCCTACACACACATAAATACATATGGATAATAATATAAAACTTTTGTGTACTTCAATGCCTTAAAAAGATATAACAAAAAAAAAACTATCTCCTATTCCTTGACATTTATGTCTGAGATTATATAGGTATTACTGGATTTATTTAACCGGACTGGTTAGAAAGTAAAGCTCATTTACACTGATTCAGAGCAGGAATATAAAGATCCTTTCACCCAGCGGCCAGTAGATGGCAGCACACGTCTGAGAAGTGCACTGCACTTAAAACACAGCCTGTACTCTCACAAGTGACAGAGAGTTCAGGAGAATTAGTCTTTACCACAAATCCACAATTAAAACCAATCATAGATTCTTCAGAAACAGTACAGGAATATAATGTCAATAACTCCACAACACACATATGTGAGCTTCCTATACACACAGTCTGATAACAAACACTATCGATATTATCACACACCTGTCTGTTCAGCAGCTTAAACACGACTCAAAGTTTCGCTCTTTGTTCTGCGCAGCGTTGGAATTTGGCAAACTTCCATCTGCTATTTGATTTTCTGCTTTCACAAAACAGCGGCAGACAAAGGAGCTCACGGTGCAGGAGCGTACAAAACAAAATAAACCCTAAAAAAAACAGCACAATAATACCTTTCACTCCACCTGCTCAAAGTTCCCGCCTTAGGTATCATCTGCCTGACGAGCATATATACCTAACAACAAAGCTGCACAAACAACGGGACTCCTGTGTTAATACTCATCAAGGCTCTTGGGTAGACGCCGAGAACGCCTCGCCTCCCTAATCAGGACCCCCACATGAAGAGCAGCACACCTCTGGTTTCAGCATAATTACAGACAGGCGATAATCAGGTCACCCCAGCGGGGCCAAGTGAGCCGGCGGAGGTGTTAATAAACATTCCTCCCCACTTTCTTTTCTCCCCGCTCTTTTTCCTGAGGTAAGAAAGAGAGACGAAAAGAGAGAAGCCCGCCCGCCTGGGCACAGTGGTATTGAATAGATACCCCGGGGCGCGACACCCCCTGAAAGGTTACTCTCTATCTAACGCAGCGGAGAAAAAAGAGAACGAGGGAGATGGAAGGAGAAAGGGGTGAACTCAGACCCGTTTTTTCCCTTGGAGTTTGGGGGGGGAGAGAAAAAAAAGATCTTAACATTTTAAAATAATTCAAATGTTAACATTTCACACATTAGCATAAGGATCGCTTGCAGTCACAGGGCTATGAAATGAAATATCTATCAGCATAATGTTCTTTTTTTCAGGAGAAGAAGCTCAAAGATAGACATAACCCAAGGTGCAGCCTGTGAGCCGAGTCTCGTTCTCGGAAAGCAGACCTGTAAAGAAAGGCATTAAACGAGATCTTTCAATTAGTCGTGTTTCGGTTGCTACTTTTCAAAGTTGTTCAAAGTTACGCCACATACTTTTTAGTAATTCTTCAAGCCGTGCGCAGAAAGTTTGAGCGTGGTGTTCAGGTGGAATCAAAGTGGAACGCACCCGATCAAACCTGTTTACGCTTTTTAGACGAAAGTTTGGCAAGAAAGTGTCTTTTTTTGTAAAAACTTAGCTTCCAGAGTCTCTAATGTTTATAAATATTAGTAACACTTTATTTTAGGGTGTCTTGACTAGTTGCTTATTAGCATGCTTAATATTAGCCATGTATTAGTAGTAATTAAGCACACTTGTTCTAAGTGGCTTTATTATACATCCTGAATCCTACACAGTACCTAAACTAGATGACTAACTATTAATAAGCAGCAAATTAGGAGTTCGTTGAAGGAAAAGTCATAGTCAATAGCGATATGATATGTAAATATATAATGCATTTGTGTGTCTTTATATATGCATAATAAATAAACACAGTACACATGCATTATATTATGTAAACAAAAACTTTATTTGAGATGCAATTAATGATTTGACAGCACTAATGTAACTGTAATAAAGACGGTTTTGTTAAATCAATAACGGAGTGTTTCCGAAATTGATTTTCTGACAGAAAGTTCTAAACACTTTCAAAACACATCATTTGAATTTATGACTGTTCCTATAGCCTGCTCAAATGTTTATAACAGGCACTTTATAGGCAATGCTAAGTAATTAGTGCATGATTAGGTTTCTTGTAAAGCATCCCCAGCTATGCTTCAAGACCTGTGCGAGACATTAGGAGGCCTTAGCCGGACCGTCAGGTGTCGTACACACAGCCACGCTCCCTAGAGAGTCCACTCGTTAGTAGGCATTCCAACTGCTGGTTGCCTAGTAACATTTATGAATGAAATGAGTGGATGTCATGCCACGCTGTTGACATTGAATAAGTGTTCTTGCATATAGCTACTTTTGAAATGAAAAATAGTTTTCAGTGGAATACGTCCAAAAATGCTTCATATCAAGATTGCACGAGACAAAACAGTAAAGTTACAAAAGAGGACACAAACTACCGGTGCTTGTCCTGTTGAAAGGGGTTTAAGGAGAGCATCAGCTAAAAAAAATATGATACGGCTTCTCTCTAATATTCACAGCTTGGAGTCACATTTATATAGGTCAATACTGGATATAGTGATTATTTAACTGTGCATTATTCAACATTTTAAACCTTGCAATGGTTTAGTGATAATGAAATATTGCAAAGATTTAATTTAGTCTAAAAGCACTATACACAATCAAATGGGATACACTTGAAGGATTCTGCAGACATTGTACAGATGGTTTACTTATGAGTTGTTGCTTTACTCAAGCTTGTACAGTATGCCCTAGTATTCTCCTGTAAAATGTCTTGAATCCATTGTTTCTTCTTTACAAAGTGTCCAGATCCTGAGATATAAACCCTGATACTCTTTCAGAGTTGTAGAAGAGGCTTTGGAGTTGGTGTGCGGTGCCCTTCTTCTTCCAAAAGAAGGGATTTTTTTTTTTTTTGCCAAAAGGTTGCCATCTCCTGTCTTGACCGTCCACAGAGCATTTTCCCAGAAGCGTTGTGGAACATCTGGCTGGTTTTGGGCAAACCTGAGACATGCCTCAATATTTCTTGGCAGCAGTGGTTTCCTGTGTCCTTTCATGAGCACCATTGTTGTTTAGTGCTTTTCTGATAGTGGACACATGAATAAAGACTTTCAGAGTTTGCAGAGCTGTCTGGGGGTCTTTTGGTGCTATCTTTGGGTTCTTTCTCCCCTCGTCCAGGATTGTTAGTTGTGTTCGTAGTGACCATATCTGCAGTATATTTACAGATGAGTGAGTCAGTCAGCTTTCACAGTTTGCTTTATGTAACAAAAACATTTAGTCATATCACATACCACACTATTCTCATGCTTATTTAATTTCTAATAAATAAAGGCATCCATACAAATGCCCTTTACAGATGCTGCGCAAATCAAATGTAGTCATGCCAAATGCCTTTTTTAATTAAAAATCGTTATTTAAAGCATGTTTATGAGTCCAAATACACCTTTCATGTATCTTAAGTGATATATTATGTTTAATATCAATCCTTGATGAAAACAAATCCCCAGCTAAGGCAAATTTTACAGTTAGTATTTTATGTAATAACATTTTACACATACTTTGACAGATTTACAGCTTGGCTTGAGATTATTATGCACAAACATTGTCCACACAATCCTTCCTTTGTTCCTTGTTCCCCTTCAGTCGAGTCACTCCAACGTTACATATGGGAACTCACATGAGAGACCAATCGCCTTCGAGTTTAAGAAAAGGCCAATGAATATTGGCGTGCACTGATTGCATCCAGGTGCACCTCATCACTACGTGAGTATAAGAGGGCACGGATGCAGTGCACCTGCAGACTTTTGCTTCGGAGCCTCGCCGTTTCCTGATGGAGATCTGGAAATTCGACCTCTTGAAGAGTTGGAGAAAGAGTTCCTGCGAGTTCATGCTGAAGGTTTGGGAACGGATGTCAGTGGGTCCTGAGGGCTGGTGGCCATTTTTGCACTCCAGGGAGTACCACGAGAGGTCCTCCCTGTGCAGTTCGGGAGAAAAAAAGGGCAATTTGTCATGGTTGGAAAGGTGTTCGACTGTATGCTTCCGGGTGAGGTAGTTTCCTCATCTCTCTGCACAGACAGGATTGCTGCCTCACGTGTCCGGGTGAGATCACGCTGCGGCAGCATTCGTGGATGAATAATGCGTCATTGCGAATGCATGATCATGACTACAGTGATGCCCGTCTTCTCACGGCAGATCGTTGAGCCGTAAAGGCTTTGACTCCCCCGAGTCCTCCCACTGCCGGTTTTATTACTCCCTTACCGAGGTACCCCTCGGAAGGGACGCGCTGGCACAAAGCTGGCCTCCAGGGCACAAGTATGCCTTATCCCCAGTGAGCCTCCTTGCATAGACCCTGTGCAAGATCAGGGAGGACGAGGAGCAGGATCTGTGGAACCTGCATGTCTGACTCCTGGACGAGATGCGTCAGACCTCTCCGGCCTATCACCGGCCCTGACTGATACTATCACTCAGTCTAGAGCTCCCTCCATGAGGCAGGCCTACGCACTGAGGTGGGGTCTGTTTGTCGACTAGTGTTCCTCTCATGGAGAGGACCCACAGAGATGCCCGACTTCTGTAGTGCTTTCCTTCCTGCAAGAGAAGTTGGAGCGCAGGCTGTCCCCTTCGACTCTCAAAGTCTATGTTGCTGCCATCACAGCGTATCACGATTCAGTGGAGTGTACATCCCTGGGGAAACTGATCGTGATGTTCCCCAGAGGTGCGAAATGGGTTAACCCCGAGTCCGCACCCTTATACCCTCCTGGGACCTTGACGTCGCCCTCCGAGGCCTATGGCAGGCCCCACTCGAGCCACTCACGTCAGTAGAGCTTAACCTGTCAATGAAGGTGGTGCTCCTGACCGCTCGCCTCCTTCAAGAAGGTAGGATACCTACAAGCCTTCTCTGTTGATGAAACGTGCCTGGAATTCGGGCCCTGTGCCCAAGGTTCCTACCATGCCTTTCAGGTAGTGAACCTGCAAGCTCTGCCCCAGGAGGAGGCAGACCCGGCCTAGTTGCGGTGTCCACAAAAGAATATACGTGTACCGCACCCGGAGCTCCAGACACCCAACACCTCTGCAAGGTTCTATGATCTTTGCGTAGAGGCTGTGTCCTCCCGTGTCTTCAGTTAGACAAAAGCAGGTAAGCGAGAGGCCGGCTGGTGTCAGCTTGCTGCGCCATTCCCACGGGATCTATGCATCTCTCAGCATGTTCCCTCCGGCATACCTGAGGCCTCCGGCCCCGCAGTCAGGACTAGATCCGGAATAGTTCTTCACTGCTTTCCTACTGGGTTTCCTTTGCCCATTACCAAATCTCAATATTCCACAGTCAGCCAGAGGGCCGTGTTTCCCTGCATATATCCATAGCTTACCGATATATGGTATTACTCAAAGTTGCCGTCTTGGCTCCTCAGCGAAAACCTGCAGGTGCACTGCATCCGTGCCCTCTTATACTCATGTTGTGATGAGGTGCACCTGGATGTAATCAGTGCACGCCAATATTCATTGGCCTTTTCTGAAACTCTAAGGCGATTGGTCTCTCATGCGAGTTCCCATAGAGCCCTGCAAGGGCCTCAAATTTAGGCGCTCAGGCCTGAGCCCGGCCTGTGTCCGACAGATTATCAGAATTACCAGCCCAAGCCCCGACCCGAGCCCATCTTTTTCCCCTTCTACCAAAACGTCTTATACTGCTTCTTTCAGTTATTGAAATAGTTCATTTTTTATTGTGATGGCAGAATGATTATATTTTGTTCAGTTTTTTATTAAGCTAATTTAGACATTATTTGTCATTATTTTATATTTAAATATAAGATTGTGTTTTTTTAATTACCAAGGGGCCAACGGCAGACAGTGAGCTGATCATAAAGTACGACTGGTCAATTTAGCCTTCTCAAATCATCATGACTTGCCTTAAAAAAAATCGATAGGCCTGCTAAAACAGTTCAAACATAACAATGTTTAAACGTTAAACACTAAAAGAATAAATGTGTGACATGATGATTTGTGCAGAGAGGGATGCTATAAAGCGCGTTCTGCAGGACATAAAGGCACTTGCCAGCACTTGGATTTTATAGCCTTCGCCTTATTTTTCTCTGATAAGGAGTAACACGTCATTCAGAACTGTAAAGGGTCTACTTTTATTTGTGTGCACTGACAGTAAACCTGATTTTATAAAATAAAGAAAACAAGCGCATTCTGCCTTCTCGTCTTGAACAGGAGCACTTTACAAAAATGAACTGAAACTCAGCGAAAAAGACAAAATAAATATATCTATAGAAAGCTTTAAATGACCACTTAACGAAATAAAAAGTTGAAAACAAAAACTAATTAATTAAATAAAATAATCGGTAAAATGACTTCTTTTTAAAAGCGCGTCGATGAGGAGATGGAGAATCAGGAAATTCATCTTTGCGTCACGGACTCAGAAAACACTTGTTTATGAGAATAATTCAAATGTCGTCCTATTGTTTTCCCCCGGCTTATTCATGATAATTACTTTTGCTGGGCCTTGCGGCAGGATTATTTCGTCCATCTGAACGCAGAACTCTTCAGCTGCGCTGACGGCTGCTATCTCGGCGGGACAATAAACGCAGCCGAGTTGCTTTTAGCTGCAGAGCGCGGTCTCGTGTTGTATTCACCGGCGCCACATGGCAATCTCTTAATCACTAATTGATGGATGTATAAAATATAAAAATAAGGAGAAGCCTAAAACAGGCCCGAGGCCCAGCCCGCGTCTGAACTATGACGTCAAAATTGGCCCGAAGCCCGGCCTGAGGGGCGTAAAAAAGTCGGGGCCCGTCGGGGACTGTCGGGCCCCAGCCTAAATGCAGGGCTCTGAGTTCCCATATGTAACGTCTCCGTTCCTACGTAACCTAGACGTCACACATGCCTCATATCTCATCTCAAACATGCTCTTGATGTCTCTTTATAAATAAGTTTGTTTGGTGTGCCTGAAATTATGCCACAATTTGCCATGATTTTTTTTTTTTTGTGTGAATTATTTTGACACAATAAATATTAAAAGGATAAGTTGAAATCTGTTAAGCAACCACAGGCCCAAAAAATAAAGAAATGTCAATCAAAAACACCAGTCTTTGCTCTTAATTGCAATTTAAGTTCATTTCAAGGATTAATTAATTTATGTTAGGGTGTATAAGAACATAATATTTAAAATCAATTAATATCTAGTGTATGAAAGATGTACACCATAAGTGGTAACTAAATTATTTATTAAGTTGGCTTGAAAAAGCCAACTTACTGATCTACTATTTAAACTTATTAATATTATTAAGTTGGCTTGAGAAAGCCAACTTACTGATATCCGACTTAAACTTATTAAGTTGGCTTGAAAAAGCCAACTTACTGATCTACTATTTAAACTTATTA
>JAUCMS010000025.1:4205544-4216962 GCA_032357445.1 Enteromius radiatus
ATGTTTTCAACTTTTATGGCCAGGCTTTTTCAAGCCAACTTAAAGTTTGTTCTCAAACTTTACTCATCTAGTTTAAATACTGAGATTGTATGCTAAAAGTGTATTTTCCCAAAATAGCACAGTTGAGCACACTTAAAAAGTACTAAAGAATAGGTTTTAGTATATTAAGTACTAAAAATTAGTTACTTTTTTGTAAGGGCTTGCTCTTCAGCTTTGTTTCCGTGGACCAAAGAGGCGATGATGAACCTTCTGGTGCTGATGGGAAAAGAGTTCTTCTGGTGGCAGAGAAAGCTATTGTGACACTGAACTGCTGATCAAAGTTTCTTGTCATCTTTCTTTATCTTGTCATAGCAGTGCATGCAACAACAATAAACTCTATTAATAGTTAGTATAGATGTTAAGTTTATGTGCTATTAATAATTAGCCAATATGTTAATAATAGGCATGCAAATAAACAACTAGTTAACAATGAGGGTTGGTCCCTATTCTAAAGTGTTACCGAATTTAATTACGTAATCCAGATTACATGTAATCAGTTACTACCCAGCTCTCTCACTCTCTTAAATGTTAATGTTAAAAATGTGGGATAAACCCCTCTTGTTCTAATCAGCACAGTCAATCCCACACATACATGAACTATCCCAGGTTGAGCGGCGTGGATGTGGTGGTGGGGGGTGGACACCTGCCAGCGGCCAAACCTTACCCAGCATCCACGTCTCTCCCAGACTGCCCTGTTTCTCTCTCTCTCTCTCTCTCTCGCTCTTCTCCCTCTCCTCACCCACTCCCCCTGCTCTGGGAAAAAGTTTGCCAGACAGCCCTGAGGACTCCCATCTCCTTGACTCCTGGAAACCCCATCAACACCCCCACCCCCAACACACACCCCAAAACCAAAACACACACACATACACACACTCCCTCAGTCAACAAACTTAGCACAGTAATTAATAATACATCACTGACTAGGGCCAAATTCAGCTTTTTGGTGAGGTCCTCATATGGGAAACACATGCGATGTGAAAACACACACACACACACACACACACACACACATTTAATTCTATGAGGTTTTCTATAGTGATTGGTGCTCATGTCACGGATGACGTAGAGATCTTTGATCACACGTCATTTAAGGAGTGGTTTAAATGTATCCCTTCTTTGACACCAGCTGAGGAAAAAAGACATTTATTAAAAATAGATTAAATACACCTCCTAAAGAAATGAATAAATGACTGACTAATCAAGTTATGAACAAACTTTTTAAGTAATGTTAACAGAATGTTCATTCAAAATGATCTGGTTTTTAATAAACATTATTTATACATCATTCGTGGAACCTTTTTCTTGAAACATTTTAGTTTAAATGTTTCTATTTGTTTTAGAACATTCAGAGAACATAACATTCCAATAATGTTGCAATATAATACAATGGAATGTTTCCTTAACGTTTGAATTACTTTTGTATATCATTAAAACATTCTTAGACTTCTCAAATATTCAGAGACCATTAATAATGTTTTCTTAACTTAATGGAAAGATCAGAAAAACATTCTTAGGAATTTCTTTAGCTGTGCAAATTTTAGTATGAACTGCATGGATAATAAAACTAATAACCAAAAAGGTACCAAATGATCTATGGGACACTTCTTATGGGAAACCACTTAATGACAATAAATAAATGCTTATTTATCATTACATTTATATATAAATGTAACATTTTCTAAGCTTAAGTTAGATAAACATCCCTGCAATTTGGTAAATTTATATTTACCTTCCACACAGTCCACCTGTGAAGCAGAGGGCAGGGCGCAGTCGGAGAATGTTGAACTTCTGTTGTGCCAAAAGGGGTCAGCTGGGTCAGATGAGTGGACACAGGATTCTTTGCACACTGGCTGTGTTTCTGAGGAGCTGTGTGGGTCAGACAATATCTGCCGGTGCAGGGCTCCTTTGTGGACTATAGGCTGTGCTGTTGAAGGAACTGTAAGAGCCAGAAGCTGTGAGTCCATGCTGGAGTCCTTTGCAGCTAGAACGCAGCCGTAGGAAATATACGCAGTTTATTATCCTCTGCTGTACTGCTGTGTATTTTCTTGTTGGTCAGAACTTGATTCTGTTAGTGTCTCCTTCCCATCGAGCTGGAATCACAGAATGTGGTTTATCAGTTGTTGTCTCCTTGCTCATTGAGATCGAAATGTAGAATGAAGGTGTGTCCATCCTCATTCAAATCAGCATATCTTGTGCCTGAAACATGAAAATTTTACCCCTGAAGTGTGCCAATAGTAAAAATCTTTCAATTATTATAGGGTTTTTTTTTAGGGGATTTTACAAACAGTAAGTAACCTTTTAACTAACTAGCAGTCATTAGATTATTAGTAGACTGTCTGCGAAATATCTTCTTACACTTTATTTTGATGGCTCCACAACATACAACATACTGACTATCAGAAACTATGCAAGCATATGTCAACTTATTCTACTAACAGCCTACTCTGAGAGTTAGTAGACTTGTACTTGCAAATTAATTGAACTTTATGGCAGTCTAGGCCTAAACATTAGGAATGAGTTTGGTTGTTGGGGTTGAGGCCTTTACACTGCTGTCACTGGGGCGGTACCTTTTCAAAATGTACACTTTTATACCTATTAGGTGTAAATATGTACACCTTAAGTACTAATATTTACCTTTAAGGTCCCAAAATGGACCCTTTAGGTACATTTTACATTTTGTACTTTCTGAGAGTGTACTAAATGCCACTAGCCAGCTGGTAAGCATATAATGAGCATGACTCTCTGTCATATCCAAGAGATAAGTAACTTTCAAAGCAGTCATGATGTTTTTATTTTGTACTGTTCTCTGAGCGCCCCTTGTAATGGCATCAATATTAAAAGCATAATTTAACAGTAATAACAGGCTATTTTCTTTCCCAATTTAACCCATTTCATCAAAACGCTCTGTTTGAATATCTGTGGAGGATTGTAGACTCAGAAGTAGGGCTGGGCAAAATATATATAGATGTAATCATGCGCATCTCATCAGTAAAGCCGATTAGTGGTAAATCTCCCTCAGCTGTTATCAAATAGAGCAGCAGTTAATACACAGAGCTGAGATACACGATCACTGACAAGTTCTGCAATATTGCATATTGTGTATTAACTGATGCTCCATTTGAAAACAGGGGGCGCCATGATTATGCCAAGTATAAGACATGATCCCGAACTGGTTAACAACACCTAACCCTGATCATAAGCCTAAAACAGATATTTCCAGACAATTATCCCTCAAATCTGATTGGCTGATTGGAAGAATGTTGATCCAGGAAAATCTTGTACTTGGTGAAATCACACTCATCGAAAACAGGCGATGGAGATTTACTGCCGATTGGCTCATTTTTGTGTATGTCTGAAACCTTGCTGAATAAATTGGTTAGGTATGTTTTGAAGCTGGTCCTTTGCCAGCACGTGACCAGAATAAACCAGCAAAGCACCAGCAAGAGACAGCTTAGACTGCTCAAAAATGTATAAATACTCAGTGGTTGAGAGCTACTAGACAGACGACTAATTACCTTGAGACTACTTACCGAGGCTCAGGACGAAGCCCTATCACTGGTGGAATCCACAACATCTCTGCTTGAAGATGGCCAAACCTCTGGAGCAGCCTCCAGAGCAAACAAAGCCTTCTTCTGTTGTGTTCGAACAAGTGTTGGTGCAGCACTGAGCATGTGTGATTTCTTCAGAGGGGGAGGAGAGAGGCAGACATGGTTAGCACCTGAGTCCTCCAGGGAGCGGTTGAAACCTTAGGCTTTCGAGAAGGCAGGCCCAATTTCCAGACAAGAGTCATGGCTTAACGGGGCCTGAAGGTGTCCAATGCGCTTCACTGAAGTCAAAGCGAATAACAGCGCTGCCTTCAGAGAGAGAAAGCACAAATTCACCATCACAGGAGGTTCAAATGGAGGAGCCGCGAGCGTGTTTAGCACTACAAGCACTACAAGCGTAGCACCGGATGTTTGGGTCAATGCTACCAGAAGAGCATCAGTCAGTGAAAAGTCACTCGACACTTTCGGTAAATGTTTGGTGGAGCCAGGAACAAGTAGTTTTGGTGAGCAGTGCCCTCGAAGGCGAATCTCGAGAATGGCTTACCATGAGGGGGTTTCTCCACATGGATGTGTGCAGGTTTCAGGTTGATTGATGTAAAGCAGACATGAGACACACTTCACCAGCGATTTAACCATCTCGGGCCAAGAATAAGCCATAACACTGTAAATTGTTAAAGAAAACAATGGCACCAACTGTGTTTAGCAGCAAACTGGAAATTACCAGACATGTGCCACAATGCCACTCAGCCTTGTATACCATGTCTACACACACACACACACACACACACACACTGAAAGCATCCTTCTGCATGCAACCTTAGTGCAATGGCTTAATATGCAAATGATAGGGCTAATTTGAATCTTTGCAATCAGTGAGTAGGGTTGTTTGTATAAGTAATACTATTAGATCACATTACACCCACAAAGCAATTTAAAATAGCAACAAATAGCAAGATCTTAGTAAATCAGCCAGAATGAAAAGATATTTCTATAGCATGCTTTACTTATATTTATAAAGTCATTTTATAGGGGAAAATATCCTTTAAAATTTGTCTCTCATGTTCATATCCCTTTATGTTAAAAATGCACGCTAAAAATAAGAAGCACATAAGAATCTGCTCATATTTACTCAGTGTCAAGCACATGTTTTTGAAGTGGAGAGGCTCTTTTAAAAATCAATATACAGATGGACAACTATAATAAACCCACTCATCCCAACTCACACTTCATCCTCATCTGCTATTGTTAAAGATATGAATGATTTATACTGAAATACAATCAAATATTTTGCTTTTGCAGTGATTATAGTGAATGCACGTTAAGTGGCAGAAGAGAATATGATATTTAATAGAATAGAAATGCTTCAAATAAGCTTGATGGGGATTTGGCGTGTAATAAGAGAGATAAGTGAGTTTTGGTTTCTGTGGGAATTCCCCAGGCTTGTCTCTCCTACGCTCCCCGAGGGTTACACGGAGAACAATATGGCTGGATTTGTTTAGCTGTCTCTGATTGAATTAGGATTGATTTTGCTGCTATTTTGCCAGGAGACTATCAGCTCTCTGGACTTCTTTAAGTGTGTTTATTGGATAAATGTTTACACGCTAGTCAGCAGGACCAGCGGTTTGTTAGCCTGCCATTTACTTTAACATAAAAATCAATAATGCTGAAATGTAATTTTACGTCTCTTCATTACTGAGGGGAACGATTGTTTCCAGCCACGCGGGATGTGAAACGCCAGATGTCAATCCATCGTGAGTGATATAGAGGTACAATTAAAGCTACATAAGCTTCATATGTCACAATAAAATAGTTTGTACAAGAAGTGCATATTTAGTGTTGATTATTCATCCCAGTGACATTCGGATCAACAAAACAAGCCTCTCAAAATAGAGACCGTGTCCTGTTTCAAAGCGCTGCGATGACATGTTCAACAGCATGCTTTGCAATTAGTGCTTTTAAGTTGTGTGTTTCTGCCGTCGGTGTGATTGACAGACTTGTGCTGTTATTAGCAGCACTACCAGAGCACATATCGCTGTGAAGGTGTCAGAGCTGATTCATTGCCTTTGTGACCATAACCTGGGGCCAGAGCCGTACAGGAAAATAGAGAACAGCTTCTATATTCCCCAGTGAAAAATACATATACTTTAATGTGGTTGAATTACATTTATTTCATGCTCAGTCAGTATACTTCAAACGCATTTATGTACTTAAAAATAAAATGCCATGAAATTGTACTTTCAGTATACTACACTGGTATACTTAAAGTCTGCTAAACTGGAAGAATTAATTTTGCACTTTAATTGTGCTAAAGTCCAGTTAAAGACATACTTAGTATTTTTGACTGTGTTAAAGTACTATTGCAAGTATACTTCAGGTACACTTTAAATATTTAGCATTTAAAGGGCAATATTACACAATCCTCATTAAAAGTGACATAAACACACATTTTGGCTTATTAATATGAAATATGCATTGTGCACAAGTCCAAATAAAGTTTAAATAACATTTTTATATCAGTAGGTCTCGAGATAGCTGTCAGTAAATATGTTAATAGATTTGAACTATACTTAGTATGTAAGTTTTTGAGATATTTCATGAATCATGACATTTTTACCTGTTATAGTGCAGTCACATGCATGGTTTTGTATCAGTATTGTGTAGTTTCATTGTTACCTCTGTTTTAGTAGTTAGTGAGCTTTTGCCAGTCGTTGTCAGTTGTCATCTGGCACCAGGGACTAATCCGGACAACATCTCAGTGTCATCACCACTCAGAAATTTAAGCTAATAAGCAGCTGTCAGAAGAAAAATAAGATAAATGTAATGCTTGATGGAAACACACACAAGTAATGACAGAACAGAGAGAAGCAATGGTGATGTTTTGTATGTTAAAGCATGCGAGAGAACTTAAGGGTAGTTATAGGGGCCCTGAGATGTACCCAAAGCAGTGTCTATTCATGCTAACTGCACACAGCCTGCCTTCTTGGCTCCTCCCACCAAGATGTGGCTGCATTAGACATTACTATAAAAAATTTAAAAAAGTAGGTAGTAAAGTGTGCAACATTGATTTTGGTGCAACTGACCCGACTGAACTCATTTCTGAATTCTGAAAATAAGATGCCTCACAAGAGTGTGTATTGGGTTGGATTAAGGGCCTGTCCACACGGAGACGCGTTTCGCTGTATACGTATACATTTATTATCGTATTGGCGTTTCGTCCACACGGATCCGGCGTTTTAGGAGACTGAAACCACTATTTTTTGAAACCGGGTCCCAAAGTGGATAAATCTGAAAATGACACCCTTTCGTGTGTACAGCCAATCCGTATATTTTGTGAAACGATGATGTCATCACATCACGTGTCGGCTGCGTCACACACTTCTTTTTCTCGGTTCGTATACAGCGAGCAAGGTTATGCGCATGCTCAAAGTCTTCTTCTCCGTCTATAGCAGAATTACAGCGCCCCATACTGGTCTGGCATATATACTACACTGTTTTCAGTGGTTTCGTGTGTACTCAATTTTTTTTTAGAACGAGGAAAAAAAATGATCGGATAGGGAACGCACCGGCTTCGTGTGGACGGAGTCTAAGGGTGTATTGTCCCAGTAAGGTCACATCCATATAATAATTTTAATAAAAAAGATCATTTATACTCAATACGCAAGCATACAATACAAACATAACTACTATTTATTAGGGCTGGGGGATTTAATGCATGTGCAATTCGTACATATTTTACGAGGTGGCTAATTCGTACGAATTGGTACGAATGAGCTAAGCATAACCCCGCCCCTAAACCTACCCATCACGTGGTTTTAGACAAATCGTACGAAATCGTACAAGTGAGGTCGTACGAATTAGTACAAATTGGCACAACATGGGTGCTGGTGATTGGACTAACAGAGGTGACTTGAGACTACCTGACAGTTAATAGCCTCTGCCTTTTTTTTCTGGGGACATTTATTTTGTGTCTAACTAATTGTTTATGGTATGTGACTGGAAAAATAGTCAAATGCATGCTAAAATAATAGAATCTAAATAATCTGCCACTAACACAACATCTACAATGAACTTATTTCTGTTAAATAAAAATAGTTTCTTGCACAGACTGATAGTTTTGCTTCATAAGACCTCAGTACATCGGCAGAAGCCATGGGTGTTTGTTTTGTGTGCCTCCTTGATGTGCTTTTTTAACTCTCCAAAAATGGGCAGCAGCTGACTCACATTTTATGAATCACCAAGGACCACGGTTTCAGCTAAAAATCTTCACTGTTCCACTGAAAACAAAAGCCATCTACATCTTGGATGGCCTGATGAGGGAAGACAGGAGGGAAAGCTGGAACAAAGGAAACAGACAGGCAACACAAGGAAAACAAAACCAACACAGAATACAGATGTGACAGCGGACATAAGCACAGAGAAATATCAGTATTATTTTTAGTTGATGAAAACACCACATTAAATGTCTCTAAATTCTAATTATTTAATAAAAATGATCAAATGTTTCTGAAAATCATGAAAAAATTGTAATTTATCAAAATAACATTCAGAGATATTAAGTATATGCCAGTTATATTTCTTGAATATGGCGCATACGTTTTAAAAAATATGTAAAATTTTCATGCTTACCTTTGTTCGAGCGCCAAGACAATTCCTGTTTATCCCTTAGAAGCGAGAGAGACAGATAGACAAAGAGAGAAGTTCCAGTCAAAACCTGTTGTTGGGAGTCACCTCAACCCCACACACACACACACACGTTTATACGCTCAGGCGGAGGGTGCTTATCTAATGTTCAGGATTAAATTCAGTTACCCTCCAGGGATTGGGTTAGATGTCAGAAAGATAGATGGGCATCATGCTGAAATACCAACGCCCAAAAATGATTTTGCATGTGTGTGCGCGTGTGTGCGTGCACAAATATAATGCAAATATAGACATGTATGTCCTCTCTTCCCAGGAGCATTATGTAAACAAGGAAACGGAGATGGCATCACAGCAAAGCACTCTATAACAGCCAATGAATCATCTCGAGACTCTCATTTAGTTGATTTGCACCAAAGTCAGTATTAAATAAAAAGGAATGAAGTTAAGGAATTTAACCAGAAAGCAAAACAATAACATCTTTGATGATGTATTCTTCAATTATGACATCAATAAAAGTAAGGAAAGTAAATCAATCCATCAAGTGGGCGTCTTTAATTGATGTATTTTTTAGGCAGTTTTTAACCACTTAGAAATATTGCAAATGCAATTCATTTACGCAGTAAATATTCAGAGCGTAACAGCATCGGAATGCAGAATAAATTAAAGATTGGGGCATCATGCATGAAACAAGCATAAACCGATCCTCATGTAAATGGAATTATGCCATAGAAATTCATATTGCATATTGTTCGTAAATGCACTCAGACAAAGCTGCTCACTGCTTCTTAATGAAGATTTCATTTGAGCTGAAATAACTACATTTATTCTGTGTTCTGTTAATGCACATTTGTTCATTCTTATACTGTTGATTTCTGTAAAGCTGATGCATAGGGCAACATGGTTCTTCAACACAATCTTTAAGACGGTAAATTAAATTATTATGCACTCCATAAAGCAAAATATTAAAGAAAGGTGGAACAGCTAAATCTGAATAATGCATTTAACCAATTTTAAATGAATCTGTGATATAAATTAATTTAAGAGTTACTAATCGGTCAGTTTCAGGTCACTAGAAGGAAGTTAACCCTTAAAGTTATATATTTAAATACATTAGATTCATTATTAATGCATCAGACAAGAGACAGCAAAATTATTGTTCTAAGAATTATTATATAGTTATACTGTGATATCGCATCTGAAATGCACACACACACACACACACACCTGCAGGGTTCTCAGGAGAGTCTGGTGCCTGCAGTACTGGCTGGTCATACCTTTACTGGAGAGCTGCTCTCTTCCCTCAGGCTACTGCTTAGCAATTCAACTCTGACTACAATCCACAGCCTGTGCCCTTTATAATGCGCCTATTTCAAAGATACAGTGCCGTAATGAATTTACAGACCTTGGGAAGCTCTGTCTGATACACTTCAGACAAGATGAACAGAGAAGACAGACTCTGCTTCGCTTTATCTCCCTCTCCCTCGTCTGGCATGTTGAATCTGTCTATTTAACTTCTCTATACATGCACATGTTTTTTTTTATTATAATGACCAAGTAAATATTATTTCTGCAAACAGCTGACACACTGAAACAGAAACAGAACACAAGGACACTTACGGAGAACAAGTGAGAGAAAGAAAAAAAGAACAGACAATAAAGAAAACCTGCTTATAAGACAATAAATCTGCCAAAAATCTCTGGCTAGGGACAGTCACTATGAAGAAAACGAGTTGTTATGGATTGCAAAGCATGCATGTTATGCGAAGAAGGCAGAAAATAAGTGTGTACATGCACTAATTTTCATCAGTCACAATAAATTCAATATACGTAATTTCTGAAGGTCCTGAACACTGCAGTCCAATTGAATATTCATTTACTTGTGCAGTGCCTGCTTGATGCATTCAGAACCAGAAAATGCCACCACAATAATTTCACTTGAGCTGTATCTAAAAAAAAAAAGCTGATATGTTTAGCAAACATAATAAATATTCACTGACTTGTAAGATACATAAACAAACAAACATGTATGACATAAATCATGTAAACACATGCATCACGGCACATGTGGTATTCAATTAAATTAGTATATAATTCAATTAATTGATTGATATTTTTTTACTAATGATTGCATTGATCAAACTGAAGTTTAAAAAATGTAGTCACATTAGCACCTCTGGAAAACAAGCAGAAGAAACTTCATGCATACACTGATGGAAGGAAACGGACAGCATCTGATTTCCTGCCAGATACTTCCTCTCCTCGTTGAGGTTGCTACCTGATTGATCTCCACTGTAGTGGACAGCAGGCAGATAGGATAGCCTTCTAAACCCTCTTTCCACTCATCACAAAAGAAAAGTTTCACTTCAGTGTGACTGCGTTTACAATGTCTTGTGCCTCTTAGATAAGATACAGAGAGCAGGTAAGTACCAACTTTTAGTTTGTGTTCCTGTTTTGTGCTTTCCCAAGACGTGTCTTCTGTGACAGCATCCTTTGCAACTTCCATAACCCAGGTCTTCACCCTTTTTTGGTCCAGGCCCTTCAAATTTTTCTATGTGTTTGTCTTTGGACTTTTATTGTGAAGTGTATTCCTTGTCTTTATTGTTCCCTGTGTTCACTTCCTAGTGTGTCTGGTGCCTTTTTTCTATTTTTTAGTAAGAACAGAATGTAAGTGATTATGATTAAGAACCAAGTAAATAAAAAGGTTGCAATTAACTGACATCAGCTTTACAACATCTATCGTCAAATTAGATAGTGACTGTATACACCAATGTCACGGTGTTTGGAAAGATGTTTGGGTAAGTGATATATACATGACATGTGATGAACAGTCTGGTGGGATAGACATCTTCTATACATTGTGTTCAGCAACAGTGCCATGGGACCATAAAGTGCTGTGTGATGCTCAATCCTAGAAATCTGGAACATATGAGGATCTGAAATGGTTTCAGAGTTCTTTCTGATCTAGTACAGACAGACATGTATAGGTTTACTTCTTAAAGGGGTCATACAAAGCCAATTTTCCACTAGCTAACAAGATTCTTTAGGGTCTTAATGGAAAGTTTGTAATATAGTTTGTTTTAAAATTTCTCAAAGATAGTGTAAAAAAAGGTAATTTTGCCCTGTCAAAAACAGCTCTTTAGAAATCACTCTGTTCTGTGTACTTCCCCTTTAAATCTTCACGAGCTCCGCTGAC
>JAUCMS010000025.1:4238352-4260111 GCA_032357445.1 Enteromius radiatus
AGAAGTAGGAAACGATGGTGTTTGAGACTCACAGTATGTTATGTCCATGTACTCAACTCTTATTATTCAACCATGCCTTTAAGATTTCTATAAATGAAAACCTTTTTAACGATTAATATTGTGACCACTGGGATTAAATGGTTAACATATAAAAAAAACACCACTCATTGTCCAAATTGTCGTTGTGAGTCGTGACTCTAAACACTTTTCCACGTCAAAGGCAGGTATTACAAATATAAGCACACTCTAAGATCTTTATAAATGAGGCTCTAGGTTTTGACCCTGTTGCATGCATCCTGGTGCCGAGAGGAAGAACTGGTGCCCTGTTCGGCGCTGGAAGAGCACCTGCTGAACAGGTAAAGAAGTTTAACCGCTTTAACAGCCGAGTCTGGCTTCCTCTCGCTTTCATACACCTTGACTCATGCGCCTCCGCTGTCCTTGCTTCTCCAGCCCCACAGGGGGTCAGCCGTGTAAGGAACATAAAAGGCCAATTTAATTTAGCACGTCTGCAGCTCCCAAGTATTTTAATTCAGACAGCTATGACTGAGGAGTTAATATTTCACTTGTCAGAAGGCAGGTCGAGGCCACTGAATCATTGTAATTCTCATTAAGAGGCTTTCCCCCAGCAGCACCCTAATTCAAAATAATGAAAGTAAAGACTGAGAGCGATTCTAATGCCAGTTGAGTCCTATCTTTTAATATTCCCCCCTTGATGGATTAGAGAACCGGGAAATTCATCTTGGATCATGGGACCTAATTCAATAAGGGATCATTCCAGGAGTATTGCATTTTATAATAATGTCATTTAAAGTGTCGTCTTCCATTGCGGCTGTCCCATATGTATGCTTATATAATGGTGCCAGAGGGATAAACTTTTACAGCGGGAACCACTCTCCTACCATTGTGCACTGTCAATCGCTCTCTCTCTCTGCCACTCATTCTATCTCTCTCAGTTTTACGGTTTTCCTTGTCCAACCACATTTAAGCACAACGTTCAGTTTTATTTATTTCTATTTGATTAATGTTTGAATCTTAGGAAGTAGAGATGTGGTACATGGAAATTCATGCTGTACGCTAACATTTAATCCATTATGATCAAAAACTTTTGAATGACGTCCCACACAGTGTTGTAGCTCCAAAGTCAAGTTCAAGTCCAAGAAAATCTTTCTCACTGAGTCATGGACTCTGCAGCATGTGGACTTGCTCTTGATTATAGGGTTGCAAAGAAGCTGAAAATTTCCAAAAAGTTTTGGAATACTTTCAAAAAATTGTTTTTGGAAGGGTTCTGGAAATTTACCAGAGACTTTCCATTCTTTGACCCTCCGAAACACTGGTCCAACATTGAAAGACTGTATATTTTGGAGGAGAAGTAGAGGGGCGGAGCTTATTTTTAGGGCTCTTCCTAGAGATGTTCTGTCCAAACTGGCATCATCTGAGAAGGAACAGCAGTTTTCACAAATGTTCATATTTTGACTAAATATTACATAGACAACTTTATTTTGATAGTTTGCCTTAAGCAACTTTATAACTCCGTGTCAGCTAGCAGTCATTAGAGTATAAGTGCCTGTCTGCTTAATATCTGCTTACACCTCCTGTGATGGACTTTAAGTAACTTTGCAAGTACTTGTTCTACTAACCTTAACCTAACAGTCTACTAATACTCTAATCAGAGCTAGCTGACATGTAATTGCTTGTAGCCAGTTTACTTTCTAAAGGAGACATCAAAACGAAGTCTAACAGGCCTCAGTGAAGTTCTTCGGTGAATTAACTGTGCACCAATTTGTGGGAGTTGGAAATTCTGGTATCAGCTCTTTGCCTAAATGTCAAATCAGCAACGATGACACTGTCTGTCAAGCATGGTGAAGTGTGACCTGTTAAAAGATCCCCCTGTACTCATTAAGATTAGATGTAGCGTTTTAAAGGCCCTCTCCAAAATGACAAAGTGCTCCTCTTGTGTCTGCACCACCTCGCTCTTGTACTCATCCCACGACAGCACGACTCCCAGGGTTCTTCTGCTTCTATCTCTTCGTGTTTTATCACGCCTGTCCTCCACCGACAGAATCAGCGCTCGCATTCCTCTGCCACATGACATCCCTTTTTGGTGTTGGGTTTTCATGCAGTCAGAGGCTGATCCAGGATCAGACGCGACCCCTTTTGACTTCTCCGTTTTATTTCCACGCAAAGGGAAGAACTGGTGTGAGACCAGCATGTCATGTTCTTACTGCGAAGGCACGGAAAGAGCAAGTGTGAATGCAGCGTCTTCAAATATTAACACTGCGAGAGAATATGTTCTTTACACAATGACTGACAGCACTGTGAGTGGTTTAAAGTGCACCGAAAGCCTAAATGTTTTAACATGAGAGAGAGAGAAAGAGAATAAGCAAAGATTACAGGTGATATAAACCCAACCTGTAGTCAAACTTGCAAAATTCATTTTAGTATTCAGAATAAGTAACATTCCCATCACACACACACACCCACATCAGCCGTGCGCACATGGACGCTAATGCATGGCTATTTAATTAAATGTTGCCAGATCACTGGGCCAAATAGGTAATCCAATAGCTCTGTAGGAGCCGTGTTAAATCCTGTTCCATCAAAGCCTGCTTGCCCCTGACAGCCCCTGTGATGTTTCCCTGGAACATCATGTCTACTTAGTCTGTCCCTTTAAAGACTTTGACATAATTTTATATTGAGTAACAATCTATTCATCTGCATTACCCACAAGAGCGCGTTCGACCGACATTGGCCTGAGCTATCGTGCGTACTTGACCGCTCAAGTCTATAATACGGTAACCCTTTAGAGTGGGTCCATTTAGGGTTCAGATTAACTTTAAGTAAATCATGAGATTACTTAATACTGCTGACAAGATCTAAATATCAGAGCTTGAATAGAATCCGTAAAGTCTCACATTACATATTTGATACAAAAGGATCTTCTCAAATATATATATATATAGAGAGAGAGAGAGAGATTTTCTTTTGGGTGGGACCAGGATTTCTTATGTACCCTGGTGGAAAGTGGATTTATAGTGCTTCTTCGCCTGGGATGTAAACTGCCAGCTGTTTTGAGACACACTCTGTTAATTTCTGTATACAATACCGACTTCAACAAAGCGGCAGAGCTCGTACTGAGATTTGTGTAATTCAAGACTCTTAGTGTAAATATCACATGACGTGAGTGTATGCTTATTGTCATAGCACATTGTTTCAAAGAATATTCCAACGTTCCGTCTTGATGAAAATATATTCAAGTAAAATAAACAAAGCAGAAAATTACGTATGGTTCATTTACAACTTCAACTGGAGAGAGTAAACTTACAGTATTGCTATCACAAGGGTAAATGCGCTTTACGTCTCGTGTGATTTTCACTCTCCTGGGTTTCGTCCTCCCCTCCGGCTCCGGTTAATTGTTGTTATTGAGTTGCGTTAGTGCCAGCTGCAACAGGAATTACATCAAAAATAAATAAATGCTCATAGTTGGTAAAAGATTTGCCGGTCTGTCCGCACTACCTAAACAGGATGCCGAACAACAATTCCTCACTTTGTTTGACTTCATTTAGTATTGTGCAGCTTTCTTCCCAACAGATAGATTAAATTGCTGCGAGTGTTGTCGTTTTTCCCAGCCTTTATTTGCTCAGTCCCATTGTTTTCCTCTTGACCGAGCGCCACTGAAGGCCGTTTTAAATTATACACAGTGCTTACGAAGTGCAGGCGCAATGGGCTGCTTTAATTGGTGTATTTGAGCAAGTTTTAGGCAGGTTTCTGTCTCGCTTTCACTCCATTTTGCACCTTTGAAGTCGGTCTTTCATCTCCTTGCTCTCCCCTGATGTTGCTTGTCTTGTGTCTGATGATGTGCGCACATTTCTCTTTCGCGGCACTTAATATATAACAAAGGCAAACCTTTAGAGAGCTACCTTATCTTTGTGTTCTCTCGCTCTCCTCACCTCCTTTCAAGACCGCTTCGGAGTTTGATTCAACATTCATTGACATTTTCTCAAACACACTACCTCTCTCTGTCTCTCTTATGGGTGCGGAGACATATTTAATATGTCATCTTCAGTGGAGACGGCGA
This sequence comes from Enteromius radiatus, assembly GCA_032357445.1. Lineage (NCBI taxonomy): Eukaryota > Metazoa > Chordata > Actinopteri > Cypriniformes > Cyprinidae > Enteromius > Enteromius radiatus. The sequence goes on from JAUCMS010000025.1 coordinate 4,242,428, forward strand.
ACTTTCCGTGCTTCAGATTTCACAATAAAACAGCTTAAGTGTAGATACGGTGCTTCTGTAATGGGCAGAAGCACTGCTGGCCTGCTCGGCTCTCTCCGATAAAAGCCGAAAGCCTGAAGACTGTTCAGCATTAACTGTCTGGCAAGTTGTACAGTGGTAAATTTAGCAACAGGTCATGAAGCTCAGATATACAGCGTGAAGAGCTCAAGGGATGAGCCTGACCCTCGAAATGCTGCTTTACTGCTCTTATCGTCAATGCAGGGTTAACTGCTTGAAGTTTACAGGGGTTCAACCGGCGCTCAGTAGCGTTTCTAGGCTGGGATAGAGTTTGTGTGAACCTCCCACTCTGGTGAGTCACACTTGTGCATCTTAAAAATCATTGCAGAACGCAGAGAGAAGAGGGAGCTAGATGAAGGGGAAGAGGAAGACGAGCTGTAGAAATGTGGAGCCGGTGTGAAGAGAGAGAGAGAGAGAAAAAAAGATTGCTCTCTCCATCATTAATCTGAAAAGTACTTCAGTGCTCCCGTCCTGTTGTCTCCTTGAGTACTTGTAGATTGATAAGGCTTAACGCTGAGAGAGAAAGTGGACTATCCATTGCTATCCGATGTAAATTATCACTGGGTCAAAGAGTCATTAAAGGCATACTGTAAATAAAGTGTACTGTCACGGTAAGGTACTGTAATTGTGCATTTTTACAGCATTGGAAAACAGTAGTTACAATAAACGAACAGTGAATTTCTGTGGTGAAATTGGCTGTTAAACGACTAGCTGTGACTACAGCGTAATCTCATTTCTTTTTTACAGATTGACCGATGGTGTGACTCCTGCAGGAAGAATAAATGATGCTGTTGCAATTTTACAGCTTGCTGCTTTTTGCTGTGGTTATTTTTTGGTGGTCACTTTTGTTTTGTGTTGACCTTTTCATATGAAATTGAATAGTTTGTTGTCGCTAATGTCATGTTTTATGTGATGTGTGTGACTGTCAATCTAAGGAGAAAAAGATGCACTTAATTTTTCTTCTAAACTGTTGTGAAAGACTTGAAACTGGAAGAGACTTAACCTCAATAATCCGTTAAACAAATATTTTCAATTAACCAAATCTCTTTTACCATCATGCAACACACAACACAGTAGAGTTTTATTAGTGTGTGTTGCTTTGGAGCAAAGCCATCCTCTTGCCATTGTTAGCACATTCTCTAACAATCGAACCAGAGGAAAAGTCATGTTAAACTCTTCCGAGAAGTCCCCATGCTTGCCTAAGCATACCAAATTCAATTTTTCATGTCGTGGCTAATGGGTTTTTCCCTATTGTGGGTTCCTACAAAGAAAGGAAATCTCCTTATTTTTGTTATTAATATGTTGTTATGAGAGAAAGCAACCTGATTTGTCTGCAAAGTTCTGAAAACAGCATTCTATTTCAAATAATAAATACATACAATTATTATAACCATTTGACCCCTATCGATTCTTTAACCTCTATCTCACCCCAAAAGTTCAGTGTTAGTCACACATTTTACTGTAAATTCTAAACATTCAATGCTGGACAGCAGCTGGAAGCATTCATATCGTAATATGATAACATACACTCTTCAAAATAAATCACATAGAAGAATTCTTTTATCTAAATGGTTCCATTACGAACCTTTATCAGCATTTCTGTTTCACAACTGGTTCTTTGTGGCGAAAGAAGCTTCTTCAGATTATAAAAATGTAAGAACCTTTGACTTAATGGTTCTTAGTGGAACCCAAAATGGTTGCATTGCTGTAAAGAACCTTTTAAGCACCTTTATTGTAAAGAGTGTACTGTATTATCAGAATAGGCTCCTATTGTAATTCATTGTGCTATTTGTTACAGTGCAGTTCGCAGTGGAGGTAATTGATCACTTTTCTAGCTCTAGTCCAAGGTCATACTGTTTACCGGAGTGACTCTTGAAGAAAAAGTGTATGTTTATATCCAAAACGCAGTTATCCGGTTTGGGGTGAATGGCTCGTTTTTAATACCCACCTTACGTCCTCTGTACAGTGGTCTCTCATTCACAAGTTTGTCTCAACTAGGCTTAAGAGGAATCAATAATTCAATAGCCCTGGCGTCCGAGTCCAGCCCAGAGCTGGATACACAAGCCCTCTTTATACCGCGCCTTTGTTAAAGGAGTATTAATTAATAGGCCAAAACATTGTGCTTTGTATCCAGACAGTAATCTGACCAGACAGGTTATTCGCCATAGGAGATGCCATTTGGTATTTATCAGATCTCAAGAGAACCGCTTCAGATGCACCGTGTATGCACCATATATATAATTACATATTCTGTAAATAATTGTAAATAAATATACTTGTTTATTCATTTAAAACCAAAAATTCTGATGAAAATATTTATTTTATATTTTGACTGCAGAAAAAGGCAGTCTCCATATGTTTCAAACATCTATAGAGCTGAAAGAGGTCCGTGTTATTTTATAATAAACGTTTTCCCCAATAGCCTACATAAATACGTATTCATATATAATTGATTTTTGGGAACAAGTTACAATAACATTCATTAATAATAAAAAAAACAAACGTACACAACAGAATCATCCAAACCAAATCAGAAACGGGTCGAATTTTAATTAGGCCTATTTACATTGTATCATTTGCGATATTAAATGAAAAGACACCGCCAGAAGAATTCTAAAAGAATAAAGGATTCCGTTTAAACATCACATGCACCGATTTACCAAAAACAAACATTAAAATAATACGAACTATACCATGACACAGATGCTACAGTCTTTTTTTTTTATTTTATTTTATGAATCGAAAACACGGTGTTGAGGTGAGCTCACGTTTCACAGTCATGATAAAATCATAGATATCATAAAAATGAGTGCCCGCAGTCGATGTCCTTTTATAAAACATGAACATTACATTTAGTTTCACATGGTTGTACAAGAGATGAAGGAACAAGAACGAAATAAAATCCAGAGTGCTCCCACAATGCCTTGATGAAGCATAAAACAACCAAAATGTTTTTTTTTTGTCGTTATTAACATAGGTATTTTACACGTGCCCGTACCATATCAATATTAGTGTATACCTGAATTTGATTTTTACACCGAGAATAAAAGCCTGATTTGTGTTCATGTGAGTTGGGCATCTCTCCACTGAATAATCACCTGATATTGGATTATATTCACAATACACTCATTAATAGGCAAAGGAATGATCATCGTTTCGTTTAATGCTCATTTATTTTATTTTAGAACTGAAAGAGCATAAACCTGAACTTAAATCGTGTTTTATCCGTGAGGACAGAAACGCATGTTTAACACTGGAGTTTTCATGTTTGGCAACAAAAGTGATTTCTGTAATATTTCACAAATATCCACAGAGAAACTTTGTTTCAAATAAAACGAGGCCAGCCTCTTTATTTTCATTAATTACTAATAACGTACGTATTAAAGCAGAAATGTTCGCGTTGTCACACAAACAGCCGAACAATCGTCCCAGCTGCTTTATATCATTATATTCAGATTCAGCTTCTTGTCTTCTGCAAAAGTTCGCTAAATGTTCTTGTAGTTCATTCAACGTGTTGTAGTTGTCCCTCCATCCGCGAAAAGATCCACGTAAAGTGTGTCCGCTTCACAGTTTGTGTTCTTATAAATAGCCTATCCTTTTTCTCTCGCGCGTCCTTCATAGGAAAGCATAAATAATGTGTTTGTTTGTTCGTTTTTTCTTGCTTCGGCGTTGCGCGTCACAGGCCCAGCGCCGCCGCGTGTTTTTTCGCCTTCAGTCTCAGATCCGCGATGCTCGAGTTTTTGTTGGTGGTTTTTGCCGCCGCTGCCGCCGCCACCACCGAAGCTGCCGAGGCGGATTCTGCCGCGAGCGTCGCCAGGGGCAAACCGAACGGCGGGGCGGGAAACATCATGTAGGGCGCATGCGCCGCCAGGTGCGAGTGCAGGTGATGGTGCGCGTGGGCCACGGCGCTGTCCAGCTGCAGCTGCGCCTGCACCTGAAAGGAGAAGGGCGGCACGTTGCAATGACTATCCTATGGACGCACGGGTGGGAAGAGAGGGGGAGAAACACATTAACTTAAGAGAGACTATATGCAGAGCCGTTACTGGGCACTGGATCAATTGCATTTATCATCATATAGCGAGTAAATAAAAAAAAAATGCATTCCCCCATGAGTGTGATTCAAATCCATGGGGCAAGCACAACAAAATTCACTAATCTCAACTCGTCTATGCAATAGCCTAGTTGTATTGTTCGTCAAAATGTCTCACTTATGTCATTGCAATAACTAAAGGAGGGAAATGGCTGTGCTGTAATGTAACTTGCCTGCTGGAATGGCATGCGCAGAGCTCCCACGTTGACATATGGAGCGACACGACACGCTTCAAACTGACTCGCCGCTCCGATGAGAACTCCTGAAGAAAAAGAAATTGACATTGGGTTTTTATCTGTGTGTGCTCATAAACCAGGCACTGCGTGAATTGCTATTACATTTCTGCGCATGCAAAGATAAAATGAGCTAGCTGAAAGATTTGTATTCTGTAGGCCTGTCGTAAATGCCCCGTGATTTATCAACAAAAACAATACAGTAATACAGAAAACCAAAATAAATGCAATTCCTAATTTATTCATCCTAAATCATTTGCGAAATGCACGCGAGGCGTTTAAATCAACGCACCTTTATGCAACTGATTTTCCTGCTTTCTGCATTTGGCCCGTCGGTTCTGAAACCAAACCTGAAAACACAAGACATTGATTGACAGCTGTTGGTGAGGGCATGTGTAAATCCTCCCAAAATGACAACAGTCTCAGCAAAACTATGCATCCCCGAGGACCTCTAAAATATTCATAACGCTTAACCGCACATTTTAATTATTATATCTCTATAACGAGCAGCGAATGGACGTCAGAAGCGGCCAACTATAACCACAAAACAAACAGATTTGTTCAAATGTTAAACAAACGGAAAGAAATGGATTCTTCTGGAAAAAAAAAAGTGCACTAATATATCATCTTTCTGCAAAGGTTTAATCTATCCGGGGATTGGAGTCCCAGAAGAAGCAAAGTGATCCTCTGATAGCAAATAGCAAATACCCAGCATATGCCTGCACTACAATAGCAGGCTAAAATTGAGACATGAATTGCTTATATCAGAAAGAAAGTTAGTGTTATATTTCTCCGCCATATCGCCTGCGTTATGGGCATTGGAGATAAGGTGTCTTATGCATCTGTTTTGAATCGCGCATAGTTCCAGTGCACTGTTTATTCATTCTGATTCGGCCTAACGACGAGCAAGGGACATTGCATTTGCATGATATTTCTGCTGTAAGTGAAAGTGGAAACGAGATAATAAATATCTGATAATAAATCCATGACTTCATCCGGTAAACGTGTAGTCTTTGAGCCAGCGGTGTGGCCTCGTCTGTGAATACTGAATATAAAAAGAGCATCAGATCTTTATTTGGGTAAAAAATGATAGATAATTTATGTAAATCCGCAGGCCTTGCTTGGGACAATGCCCTTTGGTTAGATCCCAAAGAGAGACGATGGTTTAACTTTTTCCAGGGAGGTCTTTTGAGCCCATTTTTAAAAGGAGCAATGTATTCAAAGAGTGCATTTTATATCCCCACCCAAGGAATGAATAGATAAAAGAGAATGAAATAAGATATTGTTTTTTTCCTCTCTTCTGATCAATCACACCAGAGCCAATGTCTATGTTGAATGTCATTATTCGGCTCAGTCGCTCGTCTCTTGTTACACATATATTGAGCCTTATTATGTTTCTGTGCAGATGGTCTTCCCCATCCTAAAAAGCACACTACAGATGTTGCCTGCAGGCCAATGCGCACAAATCAGGGAATCATTTTTGCTCGTTGTTTCGTTCATTATCGTTCAGCGGGGTTGATTTAAGCGGCTTAATATCACTCCCCCCCCCAGACACAAGCTGATATCTACTTTTATTTACCACGCTATGAATGTAAATAGGCTACGTAGAATATCAACTTTAAACTTAGCAGTGCTATAGGCTAGTTGTCTTCGTAACACAATATTAATCGATTTTATTTCAAATGCATTTGCATTTTTAATCTCTCATTGGCTACTTAGGAATTATTTCGGAGACTCCACATGGCTAATCTTACGTGTCAGTAGTTTATTGAACTGCGTATGTGATATGCGTCTATATTGCACGTAACAGAACATGCAATTACGTAATAATAGCACGTTAATTAAATAGACAATGCGGTCACCTAAATATATATCCTAAATAATTCTCTGACCATTTTGCACTTCATTTGCAATTGCTAACGTCCAATACTGCATTAATCGAAAGTGTTTCTCCTCTAAACATGACGCACACAGCACACATGTAAACAGCACATGCATGCCTGACCTGCACCCTGGCCTCCGACAGCCCGAGTCTCTGGCTCAGCTCCTCTCTCATAAAGGCGTCTGGATAGTGCGTTTCATCGAACAGTCTCTCCAGCTCATTCAGCTGCTCAAGGGTAAAGTTAGTCCGACTCCTTCTCTGCTTGATTTTAGTCTGTGTCTCATCCTCCAGCGGCTTACAATCCTCTTTGCGTTCCTTCATATCTGTGTTACCTGAAAACGGAGCAGAAAACACGAATGAACGCCTCATCCGGTGATGAGAAAGGAGGGCAGCGTGTGCCCACTGATGTCGGTCACGGATGTTTTGTCCTACACAGAGCTCTTTAATTATTTACACACAATATACATATGCATGGAGAGCCTCTCTGAACCGGATGCTCAGGACAGGAATATTATCCTATTGTACGTGAAATTAACAAACTGGCAAAACGGCTCGATGAGGCGAAAATGCAATCAATAAAGACAACAATTAACCCAGCTGAATGAAAATCCCTGCTGTCAAAATAATTAACCTGTATTAAAAACAATAGCCTGCGCGTTAGATGTAGCCTAATAATAGGTAGGGTAATCGAAATGGTCAGCAGTTATTATTATGACTAAAATTAATTATGGATATTGTTCTCGTGATATTATTTTAAAACTCAGACATCAAATAGGCTAATTGAAATAGCTATAGGCCTTCAGCGGGTTTTGTAAAATGCGTGCTGATATATAATACAGACAAATTCTTTGTTTGTTTGTTTGATTCGTGAATTATAATTTTTTTGTTTGTTTGTTTTTATGCCTAAAAAGGCCTCCATGAGGCATACATCAAGCCGCGGGTAGCCTACATATTTTATTTCTATAGATCTCATGGATAATCTAAATCTTTAAAACGTGGCTAGTTTCACGACTATATTTTACATTTTAAAAAAGTATATATATATATATATATATATATATATACACAGTATGTACAGAGGCCCACGTGCAACTACTATCATACAAAAATAGTCACAATGTTACAGCTCTCGATTTTTTCACCTAACTTTTGATTAATTCTTTTGTTTTCAGGCTGCTTCATAACAGCGATGACTGTCAAATTATTATATTATGATTGTTACGTTTCGTGTAACCTGAACGTGACTTTAAAATAGACCTACAATAAAAAATATCGAAAGCGAAGAAGTTCTCAAACTTGAATCACGGACAGTAAATAGGCCTTTGAAGAAAAAAAATAAAAAATAGCGCGATGAAATCATTTTCGGCTCAGAAAAACGAAGGAAACACTCACCGTCTGTAAGTTTGGGACTGATCGAGTCTCTGGTTCTCTCTGACGCGAGCATGTCCGCTTCTCTGGCCGGCGATGAGCGCACGCCGCTCCGCGTGATGCTGTTCACCTCCTCGCGAACCGGTTCCACCGACAGACTCTCCCTGTTTCTCGCCGAGCCGGTCTCCAGCACCTCCCGGTACGTGATCACTTCCTTCTTTTCCTTGACTTTCTGATCAAACGATTTGGAGACAAACGCGGTAAGTTCTTCCATCACTGCGCCCAAGAAGAAGAAGAAAAAAAATGCAATCTTCTCTTTAGATCCTCAGCAGTCTACCATAACACATCAACATCGGCCTGAATGCGAGATGATGTGACGAGATCTTTGACAATTCCTCTTGTTGCGGAGTGTACGGACTTGCTGCCGATTCACTATTGAAGTCACACTATTTATACTTGGCGAAGCGTCTGCCCCTTGATCCGCGCTCCTCACCACGAGCCCCCTTCCCATAGAGGCGGGCTGGGATGGGGCTGGGTTGGGTGGGGGAACCTTATCTGTCCTTCAGATCCACATCACCCTTCCATGCTTGCTATTGGCCGAGATTGACAAGACGAGCAAATTAATGTCATTAAGCTAGACTGGTTAGAGTTTGGAAACACCAGGGATCGCGATGATGATGATGATGCTGGGATGAGGCCAAAACTACTGAAAAGGGCATCTTATTCCTCCACTGTTTGATCTGAGCTGGAAAACCAGAGAGCGTGATAGAGATAACGAGAAGAGCAAAGAGAAGGGGGAATGAAAAATATGTACTTTGTGATCATGGAAGTGACACATGCACTAACAACATCATTAAGTATTTCATTTTGACCCACAATTCTTTTGTAGACGAGAAATAAAAACGGAATATTCACAGAAAACATCTGTAAGGCTTGTTTTATTGCGAGATAATTATTTAACCTTATTATTATTATTTTTATTTTTTACAGTAGCCTATAGATTTATATTTATTATAGCCTAATGAGTTTTCCATAAATAGTTATGAATTAAATGAGCATATGAAGAACGAACATGCTGAATCGAAAGGGCATCTATTACACATTCTTTATTATAACAGCCGGAACAAATAGCTTCGTAGTAAAGCGTTAATAAAATAGGCTAAACGTGCCATAACTCTTGCTGTTTACATCTGCAAGCATGGAAAAATATTCACTATTTAGAAAATCCCGTTTAATTAATATTTCAGCACTCAGATGACAACTGTTTCTATTAGCAACAGCTATGACTTGCAATTTAAAAAGAAAATTTTAAGATTCTGTGCTGTTTTATTGCTATTTAATTACACAAACTTTATTTGCATAATATGGTTAATTAGCCGTCATTCTAAATAAATGCATTTGGACTTCAAGAGCGAATAATAACAATAATAACAATAACAATAAAAATGAACAGAACCAAGAGCGCAGCAAGAATATTAGTTCCGCAGTAAATTGCATAAAACAAGACGTCTTCTGATAAATTACTGCACACCATCTCATCACCTCAACGTTAAAAATTACATCACAATGAAATATTTATCCTGTGTCCCTCTATGTAAAGCACTCTTCAAGCATACACGCATTAAACGCTGCAAAAAACCAAAAAACAATATTCTAAGAGTTAAGCATTTCACCCATCTCATACACGAATAGGCTATAATAATAATAATAATAATAATAATAAAATAAAAAAAATCTCTTAAACATTCAAAACATCAAAGAGGGTGTTTGTAGCCTACACATATATCAAGGGTGCAGTTTTAATTCGTCTAGCTTAATCTGTAGTGTGAATATTTTGAAGATATGCATATCTTTGATTATGCAAGCATTTCTTATTTTTTTTTCCTTCCTCAAAAAAGACTACGGAATTGTTAAGATCTCAGTTTGACTTAGTGTTTTTTTTCTACGTAAGTTTTACCTTCAATATTTGAGACAGTCGTTTAACATCAAAATATATTTTCATTTTCCCCTCAATGTGTTTGTCTCATAGGCAGCTTGAGCAAATTCTCTGTTTGTTTTTTTTATTTTTATTATTATTATTTTTTTTTATAGACAAAACCGACTTGGCTATAATTGACTTCATTCTGACCAAAAATATGAATTATGATCTCAAAATCTCTTTTTCCTTTAAAACCTACTTCACTCAGCCTACCTCGGCTTAGCACTTAAAACAAAAACAGAATCCGAGTTTCAGGATCATGTGATAAAAGGACGACCTTGTCGCTGAGAAATGCATTAACAGAAATAAATGTATCTGAAGCTGATCTTGCGCGATCATGAGAAGAAGATGCTGGCGATCGTATTTGATTGGTAATGCCTGCCGCGCTCGCCTCGGTGAGCTCCAGATCGATTAGCTCTGTCTGCTCAGCGGCTCATGGCGCTGTTCTATGAGTTGCTGTTGTGACACAATAGGAGTGTGTATCGTTATCTAGGTAAGAGTGTGAAAATAGACATAAATATCAATTGTTTTTACATATAAACCCTTAAAATAAGTTAGCGAACGTGCTGTTTATTTACTAAATAACGCGTGTAAGAGGAAGCGCTTGGAAATGTTGAGGAAATCGTGCTAGTAACACTAACAACATTACGTGTTTAATAGACTTTATAGATTTTACTGTCGCAAATGTCATATTTAAATGTCCAGGTTCTCCCGTTTGTGTTTTTTTTTCCTTCATGAATTAAGACACTTTATCTGTAAACAGCGGAGGTGTTGTTATATAAAACTTCCAATGCTAGTTTTAAGGTTAATATGTAGCTCAGCCGCAGCCCACATAACCTGGATTTATTGTTATTTGCCTGAAAATATTTTAATAAACACATTTTTAGTCCTAATAGATATATGTTTTATGAGCTGCCGCTGTCTTTTTCTGTTTGTGTTTCTGTGTAGCAGATCTCAAATGAGAGAAATCAAGAATTTCATGCTGAACTAAACGTGTACTTTAATTTGAAGCTTAATACAATTTAATGTGCATCCTTATTAGGCATGTGTGGCTTGAGCTAGTAACATTTCTGATCTCTGAGTTCCTACAGTTAATGTTTTTATTTTTGCTCTGCATCTTTCTGTTGAAGTGAACATGGGCCGTCACTCGTCAGACAGCGAGGACAACAGTCGAAGCAGGAGGAAGAGGAGAGCGAGAGGCCGGTCTTCCTCCTCCAGCTCCTCAGGCAGCAGAGTGGCCAGCCGCAGCAAACACTCCAGGAGACGAACGTGCTCCAGAGACCGAAACAGAGCCACAGACAGGAGGTAGACACTGAGGAATGAAATAAAAAAAGTTTGCCCCTGTAATCTTTCATCAAAATGTAATAACGTGCTCTTCCTCGGAAACAATTTTCTTGTTTGACTGACATCACAAGCCCTCTTATTTCTCTCCCCTCCCTGCCAAGCAGCTGTCATATACAAGTTCCAAAACAGTTATTCAGTTCGCATCCCTGTGTCAAAGGCAGTTGCTTGGCTGGCACATTGAGCCCAGGAGGAATGCACACTTGGTTACCCCCCCAAAAAAAGTCACTGGCATTGAAATTGCGGTTTCGACAGAGCTGATCGGCAGCACAGTTGCAAACCCTCATTATCAGTACCTGTATGTCAGATCGGAGGGCTTCTGCATGTCTTAAGCTTTAATTCACATTTTCACAAATTAAGACCTCAAAAAGTTTTAAAATAATTTTTAAAGATGGCATTAAATGTTGCATGCTTCTTCAGTATTTTTGTCTTGTTTTCCAGTAAAAAACCCCCATCCAAACATTTTTAAATGAAGATAAATCAATTTGAGATGCAATCTGAAGTTCTGAACATATTTTCTTGTTTTGTCAGAGAGAAAAAAATCTCTCTCTCTCTCTCTCTCTCTCTCTCTCTCTATATATATATATGAGTTTATGTACAAAAAAATTTCTATAAATTTAAATATATACACACACACACACACACACATATATTATGTATATATTTACATTTGAATTAAATAGATTTTTCTGACCTCACTGCCAGAAATTAGCTTGTTTTAATCAAAATCACTTATTAATAATTTTTTCATAAAATAAGACTTTATGGGGGAATGAATTAAAAAGTAAGAGAGGTGTGTTTTAAGTATTTTCAAAAATTTTTAACCGTGCTAATGTATGATATTTACATTTTAAAAAATACTGACATGATGTGAATTTCTTTACAGTAAGGCGTCATTGGTTAACAGTAGTAAACATGAATGCACAGCATTTATTACACTAATAATCTTTTTTCTTAAAAAAAGTGCATTGTTTTTTTTTTTGTGTAAGTTAACAGTGTTTTTTCTTTATTTGGGCTCAAATTTACTTTCAAGAAACTGTACACTTACTGTAGATGTGAGGTCAGAAACAGGGAAAACTGTTTAGGGTCTTCCAGAAAGGTGACATTACATCACCGAAGTTCACTTAATTTAGTGATGGAGATGTCATTGTGACCACAGCTTGACTGCTGGATGCCAAACCTTCTCCACTGGCTCTTACATTCAATACACACTGCTCCAAACAGACACGTGCAGTTCGTTGAAGCCAGACGTTGCTTTATACAGACACTTAGCACTGTCTGCCTGACTTCAATTATTCATGACCCTTGCTCAGTTGCCATTATATGTGATGGGAAATAGTTGCTCTCTCAGAAAGAAGGATGTCTGTGGAGGTCAAGCAGCTAAATAGACTGCTGTAGATGAGTCGTTTTTTTACCGACACGTCCATCTGTACATCTGCTAGTTTCTGTTAAGTGGTCTCACCTGTGTAAGTCTGCAGGTGTTTCATGCCCTCATTAATCTCACCTGAAGCGTGTAAATCACGCCTCTGTTTGTCTGACCGGTGGCAGGTGGAGTAGTGAACTAAGAAAGACTAAAACATCTTATAAGGAGAGATTCACTTTTGTGATTATATGTAACACAGGATTCAGCAGAGAAATCTGTGCTATTTAGAGGAAGTAAGTGCACTGCATATGTGGGTGTGTTTCATATGTTTGAAACACCTTGAGACCGTTTTCGAGAAAAAGGACATTGGATGACTCTGAAAGTGTCACATGGAGGTGTAGGCTGCACTTTTTCTTACGCCTTGCATCTAAGTGATTGCACATCTCTTAATCACCATTTTCAGATTTGATCCAGACACCTGAAGTAAACTTTATTAATCATTAAAAAAAACCGAATTATCCTTTCTGTGATCAAATTTAATGTTTTATGTGTTTAAATTAATAAATTAATGTGCTTTGTACAAATAGTTCATTTATTCTCAATGTAATTTACAAATGATTGTTGTTTATTTAGCTTATATGTAGTTTGATAATATATTTTTATTCATTGTTTTTTATTCATATGCTAACTAGTATTTCTATGTATTTACGTACAAATGCAATATTTGCATAGCTTATTTATTGTCACTTAGCATATTTTAAGTGATGTATATTGGCATATAAGCAAACAATTTATAAGTAATATTTATAAAGATGTATATAGAAATAGTGATGAATCTACATAAAATATTTTATTATATTGTCTAACTGTTTGTTTTTGATCAAATATAACAATCATAACACAAATTAACTAACATGAACATCACATTTATTAAAGTGTTTATTCATCTTTGTTAACGTTAGTTCATAAAAATACAATCATTCATTGTTAGTTCATGTTAATTCACAGTGCTTTAACTAATGTTAGCAAGCACAACTTATGTTTTTAATAATGCATTAATAAATGCTGAAATGAACATGAACTAAGATTAATAACTGCTGTAGAAGTATTGTTTAGTCTTAGTTCTTGTTAACTAATGTACCTTACTTTAAAGTGTTACCAACTAATTAAGTAATTAAGATGTTTTAAGTATTTGTTGCTGTTTACTATAAAGTGTATAATAGTTCTTGCCGTAAATGCCATTAATTTTAATTTAAAAATTAAAACCATGGTAATCATAAAATGTGTATTTTATATGATTTGAATATTAAATGTGCCTGTGCAAACACACAAACTTTTAAATAAGTGAATAGCTAGAACAGCGCTAAAACGAGCATCATGTGATTGACCCATGTGTTGTCAGAACAGACTTCAGGAGTCTCAAACATCAGGTCTCTCCTCGATCGCTGACGCAGTGATGGAGAGAGACGGCCTGCTGCCCGAGCCACCGACACTAAAGCTTTAGAGGTATCGGCCGGGTGCCATCAGATGCAGAAATGCATAATAAATTTAATTATGGTTTTTAGATAAACATTTTATTTATTCATGACGTGGGAAATGGGCTCATGCTTTTGAAAGTGGCTCTAAGAAGTCTTGGTCTATCAGCTGGAGTAGAGAAAAGGGAAGCTGACAGCAGCTCATTGGAGAGAAAAGGAGAGAGAAATACAGCTAATTAGTTAAAATAATGTGGTCAGATGGGTCTATATATTCATGATGTCAGCTTTTCTAAACCTCGCACGCTGGGCGACTGTATGCTCTGCACACAGACGACTGCATCTGCATGCTGCCCAGGTGAAAACAGGCTGCTTTAGGGACAAAAACACTCTTCATTGGCTGACCCTCAAGTTTCTGGTCACCAATGTTTTTCTTTTGTATTCAGCAGAAAACAGAATTTTTATATTTGGATGAACTGTCCCTTTAAAGCTGTGTAGATTTGCTCTGATGTAAAATATTTCTTGTTTTTATCTCAGGGTTTCGGCATGTCTTAAAAAGCCTTATTTTGCTTCCACAAAGACATGGTCACAAAGAAATGTTGCATGCATAAAGAAAAAAAAATCTTCCTCAGTATTTTTGTCATGTTTTCCCAATACAAATATCTAAAATAACTTAAACTTTCTTAAATGCACTGAAAATGGGGCGTGAAAACTATTGTAAGTTGTATTTTCTAACTTTTTTTGTGGGTCCTAGACATTTAAATAAAAAAAAAATAGTGTGTCCCTCAATCTGTTCCTTAATTTCTCTTCACCTGCTCTAAAAAGTCTTAAATTGAGTGTTTTAAACCCTGACAGATTCAACTGTATGGAAACCAGTTGTTGGACACAAACCCTGCCGTGCTTTCAGAGTTTGCTGGCCTGGGAATTCCTGTTTTGTTCGTGAAACCTGCTTGAAAATTTGCCAGTTAGAAGCATTGAAATTTTTATAGCTGAACTCTGAAACATACTGACACCTATATAAATATAACCGTATGCAGCAGAGCGTGTTGTGCGTCGGTCAGACAGATGCAGTAAATAGACCGCACACACACTGTGGCCACGTGTGTGTGTGTGTGTGTGTGTGTGTGTTTAATGGACTGTTGTTACTGATGTTACAGGCACAGAAACCGCTCCAACAGCAGCTCCTCCAGAGGGTCCGGTCACAGGAGGCGGGGCCGGAGTGCAGACAGGGGGCGGGGCCACAGGGCCCACAGGTCTCAGTCCCGCAACCGAAACAGAAGGTAAGGACAAGCACACTGATGACTGTGGATAGTTATGAAAATAACTGGCCCTTAGCATTGGTGGAATGCATATAAGAATGGCCTTATTTACCTTTCAAAGTATGTGCTTTTGCTGCTTAGAAGAAAACAAAGTGATATTACAGTTTTTAACCAGGAAACTTCAGGTCATTATACATATGTAAATCAATTATATGAAGTGAATTGCACACTTCATATGTGTTTGAGCCATATGTACACAACTGGAGAATTTAGCCTAACCCTTCTTCGTCTTTTTGTTTTTGTATCATCTTGACTATGACTATATACATCATACAGGACAAAATAATTATTACAAGTGCCATTTAATCATAAAATAAGGCATTCTTTGTTAATAGGTTTTCCTTCTTTTGGCAAAGCACATTCAATTAATTAAATCATTTAAATTGAAATGGTCACACTTTATTTTAAGGTACGATGCTCACCATTAACAAACCACTAACTATGTCTTTTATCTCAATACATTGATTTAATGCCTAATTTGCTGCTTATTAAAAAGTTTAGGGATTGGATTAGGGATGTAAAGTATGTTTAAAATACAGCATATGTTAATATTATGCATGCTATCGAGCAACTATTAGATAATGAGAATTGGTCACTGGTTACCCGAGTAATTATTATTGTGTTAGTGTGTTTGTTAGGTTATCAGAGCGTGGTTTGTGTGAATGGGAGCCTTATTTGTAAAAAAAAAAAAAATTACCATGCAATCTGTCTTGGGGGAAATCTTTTATTAGTATTTTAAAATTAATATATTGCTTTATTTTTCCAATTAAAAAAGCAATTATTGCATTATGTAAACATAAATAAATTGGCATTTAAAGGGTTATTTTTTCGGTAGTTATGTTTTAAAAAAAATCCATGTCAGTGAAAGTAAAAAAAAAAGTATGTAATATTTATGGCAATTGTTGACATGTTTTTATGCTGTAAGGACCTCTGTGTAACCTTTTTAAAGTGACAAACATGGGTTAACCCAGAAATTGCTCCAATAACCAGCTACACAAATAGTTTATAATGCTGGTACAGATTTTTTTTTTTTCCATTAAATGTTATTTGTTTTCTTTACAAACCAAATGTCATTTTTATTTGATTAAAAACTACACACATCATCATCAGCAGTGATGATTTCCCGCCCCCTTCCCCCTCATTTGGACTCAAATGCTAACATGTGCTTGGCTAATTAGCGTATGACAGGTTGCCATTAAAGACCTTCTGTTCGCAGAGCCACTCACTCTCACAGCTGCTTGTCCTGCGCACACAGATACTCACACTCATTACAGGGGTTATTAGTGTAGATTATTATTGTTTTTGTCTGTATTAATTAAGTACTGGCACAAGCACCCTTGGGTCAGTCCACATTTGTCTGCCCTTGTGCCTGTTTGGAGCTCAGAAGAAAAAGGGGCACTTAGGTTGATGAATTAATGCAATTAAATCGTGATTATCCATCGGCTGTTTATTTCATTTTTTATTTCATAAGTAAACTCTCATGCACTCAGGAATAAGAACTGTAGGCTTTCTGTTTTTAAAGGTAGGCTATTTCATTAACATTGCAAATGTGTGTAAATGAAGGAGAGTTTTGTTAAAGGCTTTAGAAGTGTAAAGATGTCTTTCATAATGCATGCCGGCTAAAGCCTTTTGTTTACTTGTGCTCGGCTGCAGGAGATGCTGGAATCGTTTTAATAAGTTGGGAAATTATTGATATATATGTCTTAATTAGACTGATAAACAGGGCTGATAGCAATTGAATTAAGAGTTAAATTGGGTGCAAATTTAGTAATAACTCTTATGGGAATGAGATTATCTGGTGTGCAATATAATAATTGTTAAAAATAGTAGATATTCTGCACTGATAACTAAAATACTCTCCAGGAGCGAGTTGTCAGCCTAAAATAAGGTACTTAACCTAAGGTGACTTGGATGAAAGCATTTGCTAAGTAGAGAAAGTGTTTTTCTCAGTCGTTGGCCTGCGAGTCTGTATGATGTCAGAGTTTGGTTTGTTTAGTTTATGAAAGCTGTTTTCTGAACTCAGGCTTGAATGTAATAGATTTATTAGTTTCTCAGGTTTCTTCTCGTTCACTGTTGACTACTGAGGTCATGTTTGGCACGATGTATTTTGTAATTCCTTTCTCTGTTTGAAACAGATGGGAAGGGAGCGAGAGAATGGGAAATATCTGAGAGTCAGCGCACGATGTGCTGTGTTTGGTTTTGAAACTCAGACACAAATCCTTGCGTTTGTCGCATGTTCACCGATTACACATTGGATGTATGTTACAGGCTTTGTTTTTCTTGGGTGTAGGTAGTGTTTAAGGGCTGTCAGCCGATTGAAATTTTAATCAACACATAATTTGAATTAATCACACATTAAATTTGACTGAGCAATCACCCCCCAAAATAATGTAAAGCCTTTATTGTGGAAAGAATGATATAGATATAACTAAATGTTGCTCTCTTTTCATTTTATGTTTTTAATTTGTCATTTTTGAGTGAAATATCCCTTTAATAAGTTTTGTTTAAAGGTGCCATAGAATGTAAAACTGAATGTAGCTTGGCATGGTTGAATAATAAGAGTTGAGTACATGGACATAAC
>JAUCMS010000025.1:4279400-4293324 GCA_032357445.1 Enteromius radiatus
TTCGTGCCCACTGGAATCGTTAAGGGAATCGTTTGCAAATTTTGCAAACGATTCCAAGGAATCGAAACACTGGGAACGGTTTTCGATTCCCATCCCTACTCGCATCACAGAATGCAAAAACAACGGCAGTGATTTGGAAGTGAGAACTGACGTTTTTTTGTCAAACGTCTGTATAATAAATGAGTGTTTACTGTCTGACTGCATTACTGCATGGTTTTTCTGTGTATGTGTGTGTGTGTGGGAATGAAACGAGGCGAGAGCCGAAGAAGAGAGGAAGGGCCGCGGCAGGAATAAATAATCATTTGTCCAGGTTAGGATTCCAGCGGTGTATCTTACGTCTGTTAGTTGCACTAGTGCTATCATTCGCCACCATTAATATCCAATTTCATATGAAGCAAGAAACCTTGTTTAGTAGGAATGAAATATGGTCAGATAACAGCAGGACACCATCCTGCTCACATAATTACCCAAACGCAGCGCGGGGAGGGATCAGATCCGCGGCTGGGCAGGGGGCATCGGCGATAAGCGCCCAGCGCGCTCCCACACACTGGTAATTACTTTATTGATAATTTGCAGGGAAAATTGCCTGAGCCAATCGTCGCTGCTAGATTTAATGGATTGGAGAGAAAAAAAAAACTAAAAAAAAGCACCTTTCAAAAGGATTTTAAATATTTCTAGGCCATAGGGGAAGGCTTTTCCTCCAGCGATAATAGCTGAAAGTCATGTAAAATAGCCCACTCTTGGCATGATGCTGCTGTGGCAGGGGATGTTTATCTGGCCATCCCGCATTAACACATTTACCCCCTCGCCTTAAATGAGGTCATAATTCTCTAAGGGTAAGGCCTTGGTAATGAAATTGACATTTAGCAGCCGCACCACAGTCTATTAACTACAATAAATTTAATTTGCAACAGGCCCAGAAGTGAGCTGGGCTGCGGAAAGAGAGAAAGAGATGAAGAAACGGCGGAGCGACGGCGCTGGTGTTTATTACATGCGCCTGGCCACAAGTACATTTGCTAAAATAAGACCGCTCTTGTGTTCTCTCGTGTAACTATAACTGCTTTTGCTCTGCCTGCTAAGCGATCAGATAAAACGCCGTAAAAAAACAGAAGTGCGGCAGATTTAGTGCTTTTCCAGACTTGGGTTTTTGCGAATAGTGATCTGCTTCTAGACCCCGTCTAATGTCGGGGATATTGTTGAAGCTGATGAAACAAGGTTGCCCACATCCTTCCTTCAGCTTTCCCAATCGTTAAAGCAATAGTTAACCCAAAAATAAAAATCATTTACTCTGCATGGCTTAGATGCATCATTTCAAAACAATTGATCACCAAAACTCCTTCAAAATATCTTCCACAAAGGAAAGACAGTCGTGCAGATCTGAAACCGCACGAGGGTGAGAGAGAGAGAGAGAGAGAACAATGCTGGTTTTCACTTTCATTATCCCTGAGCAATACACATTAGTGCTGCATTATGATGACATTTTAGCACAACGCTTACGAAACCTTCCCTGAAATGAATTTACACAGCATGGGCCAAGATACCGTACTGGAATAAACAAATGCAGACTCAGGTTTTCGGTCTGTGCAGGGAAACTAGAACGATTCCTGAGTCCTGTGCTTTAAAAATATGAATTATTAAAAGTATGTAATTTCTAAGCAAAGAGTTTACTTAACATAAATTAATCAGACATTTGTTTAAACAGTTAAAAAATACAGCTGTCCTTGTGCCTTCATTTACAAAATGAGACGAGACAAACACATAACATCACTTGTGAGTAAAATATCTTTATTTATCTTTTGTTGACATATTTGTCATCATTAAAGGAACACATCACTATTTTTGAAAATAAGCTAATTTTCCACCTTGAGTTTTACGTATAGTTTAATGCGTTCAGCCGATCTCTGGGTCTGGCGGTAGCACTTTTAGCTGTAGCTTAGCATAGATCATTCAATCTGATTAGACCGTTAGCATCTCGCTCGAAAATGACCGGAGTTTAGATATTTTTCCTATTTAAAGCTTGACTGTTCTTTACAGTGTTTGAACTATACCATGGACTTTGGGGAGCCTGCTTTTTGTTTTTTGTTTTTTGTTTTTAATAGGGATAGGGTGAATATAATACAGGTTTGTGATGTATTTTGATGTGGCTCCTGATTCGCCTGAGTCTATTTCCTGCATTTTTTTAATGAATCGGTACAGAAGTGCGTTTGTGTCAGGTTGTGGATGTATGGCTTTGATAAGTAAAATCCTTTAAATCTGGCTGTATTCTCTGACTGTCTGAAGGATCAATACAGCATGTGTCCAGTCATAGTGAGCTCCTCCCTAATGGCCAGTTCATACAGCCAATAGGCTTTGGCACGAGTGCTTGTAAGTGACACCAACGATTGATCATGAAAACAGTGAATGGTCACGACCTGACTCTTAAAAATGCAGTAACCACTCTACACCTGCACCTACCGGTTTTACTTTTGTTATTAGTTATAATGTGGTTTTTGGTATGGTTCGCAGCATGATCCAATAGATGGTCCAGTTTTTTGTGACACCAACATTTGATAGACATTTTTACCTCACCTAACAATGAAAATCCTGTCATCTGCTTCCATTCTAACCTTTACTGTGTGAAAGAGGATATTTTTTTGTCAGAGGGCACCATTATTGTTTGGTTACCAGTCAGTGTTGCCAAGTCTGTGGTTTTCCCATGGATTTGGGCTACTTTAACACTCTTTCTGTGGGTTGAAGTGACCCTAGTATCATGATATTTAACACCTGGAATGCAACTTTTATCAGGGGAACCTTTTAAAATGTGTAGTATACCCCACCAAATGCAATCCCACCCGAACAGCGTTTGGGCTAGTTTTGAGTAGCAATTACGCAGGTTTTACTGTGAAAACCTGGCAACCCTGTTACCAGTATACCAGTATATACCGTATACCAGTGCACAAAAAGAGCTCCCTTAATCCTTAAACCCCAACTCATTAGGAGCTTACTGAGACTAATCATAGTTAATGGTTAGTTAATAGTGAGAATCGGTCCCCATACTAAACAGGTTTTCTTATGTAGATTGTTACTTCTATAACAGGTGAATTTGCAAGACATTGAAAGACACAATGAAAGACGTCTGTGTGATTTCAGGTTTATGCCTGTGTGCGGTTATTGATTATGAATGGCACCATTTGGAGTTTGAATAATAATTAGCACTGTCAAACGATTAATCGCATCAGAAATCAAAGTGTTTGTTTACATAGTATATGTATGTGAGCTGTGTATATTTCTTATTTATATATAAATACACACACATACAGAATATATTTTGAAAATATTTTATAAGTTGCATCCAAAATAAAATTGTGACACATGTGATTTGTAACATAAAATAATATGTACTGTGTATAATTATGTACATATGATTACAGTGAAACACACGCATGTATATATTTAAGGAAAAATGTATTTTTATGTATTAATCATATTTATATATAACATACATGTACGTACATGTTAATATTTTCAAAATATATATGTGTTTGCATTTATATATACATAATAAATATACGCAGTGCACACATATATTATGTATACAAAAACTTTTATGTGATAAATCACAATTAATCGTTTGACAGCACTATTATATATACATTTATATTTTCATATTAGGTCACACTTTATATTAGGTGGCCTTAACGACGATGTACTTGCATCAAAAAATAAGTAAATTGTGTTCATATTGTAAAACACTTTTGCTGTTGTTGAGGTGGATACAGGTAAGGTTATATATAATATAAGGTTATATTAATTGCATATGTAATTACATGCATATATTTTTTACGTAAAATGTAAAAACATGTAGGTACTCAATAAGTGCATTGTATCAGTTAATTAATTTAAATGTAAGTACATTACAGTAGTTAAGGCCACTTAATATGAATATATACACTCATGTGTTTGTATTTATATATACATATTAAATATAGAAAGTACACACATGTATACAAAAGTGTAATGTTTGTGTGTTTCTTGGAGGTCTCGCTCGCGTCACCGAAGGTCTCGCAGTGGCAGCAGCACTTGGTCCAGCAGGAAACGCAGTCGCAGCAGAGATCGAGATCGTGGCCAGCGCCGGACACGAGACCGAGACAGAGACCGGACACGGGACAGAACTAAAGACAGAGACACGGACAAAGCCAAAGACAAAGAAAAACAAAGGTAACATTTCGATTTCTAGTTCTCCAGTATTCTCTAGCACACACACACACACACACACACTCCCAGACTGCACCGAGCCATCAATACACCCGTCTCAGGTCTGTGTAGGGAATTTTATAGTTTGGATTCAACTGAGAGTTTAGCTCAATCGTGTGGTGGGCCTCATCCATCCAGGCTGATATCTGCCCTTCAAACTCAGTGTCTACACCGTCCCGCTGGGCGTCTAATGCGTTTGCTCCTCTCTCCCCGTCGTGATTTATGCCCCGGTGTGATACGTGTGAGCAAGAGCTAACTGTATTTCCCTCCAGCTCTCAAACCCTTCCTCGACTCCTGCGAGACAAAGCCTTCTCCGATCTTCTCCACTTCCAGTGACCGAGCTCGTTGGCTAAACTAGCGTACAATTATGCGCAATCTGTTCAAGATGTTGTTGATCTTCGCGGATTTCTGACATTCTGATGTTTGGACGTCTCTGGAAATGTTTCCAAATAAAGGTATACATCTGACTAAGTGACGGCAGTAATTATTACACATAGCATTCATCATTAGGTGTAATAATTCGTGGGGGCCTGCTGTGAAGTGAGCCGCTAATGAGAGCACAGTCACATGTCCATAAACAACCTCTAGAGAGAAATGGACTGCTTGGGCAACTATTTCCGTCTTCTACTTAATTACAGCGTTAATTGCATCTACACACAGACAGTTAACTCGTGAGAACGCATTGTAATTATTATTATTACTTCATTTTAGGGCTGTCTGTAGTTTAAAGCAATGAATCACGTTCTCTGTGTTAGCGTAAATCATATTAAATCTACTGAAATGTGCTTCGAATTGTGTTTTCTTTTCCAAATGTGCGTAATTTAGGTCACATTTTAGTTTGGGGAGCCATTCTCATCATTAACATAGCATTGTGTCTCAGTAAACTCCAATTTCCTGCTTATTAATAGTTAGTATGAATGAATGACTGGATTAATAATAGTTAGCTATTGTGTAATATTTACTCATTTCATGTTTTAAGATTTTGGTTATGTTGCCCACTATTCATTTGACCAGTGTTTCATATCATTTTACGCTTAACAAGGGGAAAAAACAACATCAAACTTTTTGGAAAATATTTGGAAAACGGACAGCAGATCATTTATTCGCTCTCATGAAATCCAAAGCTTTAGCTCTCATGTTGTGTTACAGTCAATCTGGAGAAGATTTGTTTTCCCCTGAAAATGCAAGTTAATGTTATTGCTAAAAATTACTGACTTATGCATTTCTCATATATATGCTATATTATTATCAGCAAATATTATATACATTTTCTTTTTTCGTCAGCTTGTTTTCTTTCAATTAGGAAAGGCTTATTTATTTTTCAAACTGATCGCAGGTCAGGAGCTTATATTGGGCAAAAATGACCTTTTACTGAGAGTGAATAGAGGAGTTTGGAAATAAGTGAAACATTTACTGTTCAGGACACACTCACGTATGTTCACAAACAAACTATATT
This sequence comes from Enteromius radiatus, assembly GCA_032357445.1. Taxonomy (NCBI): domain Eukaryota; kingdom Metazoa; phylum Chordata; class Actinopteri; order Cypriniformes; family Cyprinidae; genus Enteromius; species Enteromius radiatus. The sequence continues at coordinate 4,285,090 of JAUCMS010000025.1, forward strand.
GAGATTTGCAAGTGATCTTTTTTCCCAGAGATGAACTTCTTCTTCATATTAAGGCTCAGACCAGTAAAGCCTAAAAAAATCTAAACCTGTGCTACCTGGAGTAAAACCAGTTGACAAAAATATGTAATCAAATATTTGGTCTTAATATAGCATAATGTTATTTTTAAGCTCTTTTTTTTTTTTTTTATAAGACAGTCATTTTTTACTGTAAACATCTTGGGCCGGTTTCCCGAACAGGGTTTAAGACTAGTCCTAGATTAAAGTAAATGTTAAGAGCTGTCTAAACTGGAAAAGGCTTGCAGTGAGATATCTTAAAATACATCATTGCCATTGTTTGGTCTTAAAATGCTCACAGATAATGCATTTTTGTCAGACATGTTTCTAAAAACTCTTAAATGTTCTAAATTAGCAAAGGTCTAGTCCTGGCTTAATCTAATTCCTATCCGGGAAACCGGCCCAATAAGTGTGACTTAGTTCAATTTTGTGCAAAATAAAAGCTTTTCAAAACAAGCTTCCTGGTGCTAAACAGTGCGCATTTATTAATATATAAATAATGCCTTTTCACTCAAAAACTGAGGTGCATAAAATCAGATTAATAAGTTCCATGATTAGCCAGCTTCAAAAAGAAATAACAAATAACCCTGTGCTAATTGAAAGTAAACAAGCTGACTGCTAATAATCCAGCGTTTGTTTAGAGACTGGTCATGTTTGACTGGGAGCATTTAAAGGTTTTTAAGAGATACTTGCTGGGTGATTCTTAGGTGATCTGGAAACGACTGGACGAGACACAGTTTAAATGAATTGAAAAAACACTCATTCATCACTCGTTCTTTGTTAAACAGTAAACACACAGTTTGATCCGCAGACACTGACTGCTCTCTGTTAGTGTGTGTGTGTTTTGTATTTAGTTTCTCTGCAGCTTACGTGTCCTGAGGGAGTCAATAGATGTAATTGTGGCTGTAATTAGGGGATGTGGCTGGCATGACATTAACATAATGGAGGGACAAACACAAATGAGCAAACACAGGGGCCGTAATCTTAAACACTTTAGACCCTCGGGACCGCTGCCTTAATCTGAGCTTCAATCTCCAGTGATTCACACACACACACTGCCCTGTGCACCTTCACCACCGACTCGCGTCAAAGTGGGTTTCAGTGTGATTTCCTTTATGATATCTGGAGGGAACAGAAGTAATAGGACGGTGTAGAAGCGGCCCTGTGTTAAACAGGTGTGACGAGCAATTTTTTGGTGTGTGCATTTGTCTCTATGTGAGAGGGAGTCCTGGAGTACGACTGAACTCTCAGTGAATTAAGCATTAAATACAGAAGCTGTGAAGACTTGAGTATTCTGGGTGGAGTATTTGACAGGTTTCTGGGCAGTGATAGGGTGTTTACACTAGATTACAATGTTAATCGTATAAAAAATCTCTTATGCATTTCAAGTGTGTGAAATCATCTCTGTCTGTGATTGATGCATGCAGTAGCTGTTACAGTAATAACTTATACAGTGTTACAAAAACACAAAAACTGTTCATTTGACTATTCTGTTGATCAAAAAGTAAGAAAAAAAGGGACATTGCTTCCACAAAAATATATTAAGCAGCAGCGTTATGCAGATGATAATTGTGAAACTCTTTCTGTAATAACAATATTAACCCCTTCAGTACCTCCACCGCTCTGGCCTCATTCTGACATCTTAATTAATGCTGCATGAGGCGTATTTGGAGTGAAATTTGGAAAAATCATATTCATTCTGAAGATCCTAATGAACTTCTCCATGATGGATTGGATTGTGATGAACTCTCTGCAGGACAGAACTGAATAGCTTTACATTTCTACTATTCTTTTGTTTGAGTGTAAACAAATTGTGTAAATACATTTGAGGACCATGTGTTTTTTTTTTTCAGATATAAAAATCATTATGAATGCATCACCTTAGTTAGAGTTCAGAGACACACTAATAATAGTTTGGCTTGACAAAGCGGTTGCTAGGTGATCAATTAGTTAGTTGCAAAGTTCTGAGAAGTTGTTGCTAGGTGATTTCTGTTGTGTTCTGGGTGGTTGCTAGGGTGTTTCTAAGCAGTTGCTAAGGTCTTCTAGTTTTTTTGATACTATGCAGTGCTTAATTATGACAAATGTTGATAATTTCCATTGATATTGTAATCATGATTAATAATTTTGATCAATAGAATTTGCATAAAAATAAGTTTGTGTGTGGTAAAGAGCCATTTCACGATTACTGCTCAATTTGATATCGCTTTTCTTAGTTACTCAAATAAAACAACACTAATGTAAATCGTGAATGAATCATTTGCAGTAAGTGGGGGAAGAATCTTTATGTAAAATGATGCAGATGATCATAAACAGCCAATAATCAATATAATGACAGTAGTTTAAAGTTCTGAAAACAACATGACTAATGAGGATTATGATAATATGATTATGCTAATGCTGTGTGTGTGTGTGTGTGTGTGAATCACACATCCATCAATCACACTTATGGTGTAGTAGACGCTTAGGGACACACATAAAAAGCTCTACCCTGCTGCTTCCGGTCGGCTTTTCTCCTCCTCCTGTTTTCTGTTCCTGGGTTTTGTTGTGGTTTGTTAACCTGCTGTATGAACTCTGACACAAACACATTTGAAGAGCTTCATGAGTGATTTGAATCTTCGCTGCAGATCGTGTGTGTGTGTGTAGGGGGGGATCAAAGGGGAAGCAGCGTGGCGGGGCGCTTACAGACCCACGTGTGGTGTTGTTTTCATGAAAGATTGATCAGACCTTGAGGATGACAGCAGGCTTCTCCACGCCCAGCAAAATGTGTTTCCATGCAAAATTTATTGAAAAAGACGAGACATTGTAAAGCGATCTTGTTTCTTATTAAGGCACTATGTGTGTGTGTGTAATTACTTAATCATATTTTGATTTATGTGAGGATATTTAGTTCCCAGATGTGAGATAAAATAGACACAACCTCTTTTGGGGATGTCTATATGCATTTTTTAGCATTATTATTGTAAAAATGGAAAGTGGAATTTGATCAGTAATCCTTTAAAAAGTGTGTGTAATTAATTTACTGGAAAATACTGCAAAGATGCTACAGAATAGGAAAAAAAAAAAAAAATAAATAAAAATAAATAAAATCCCCAAAGTCTTTGTGTGATGCATTATCTTTACATGAATTATATGAAATATAGAAATACATCTTTTTAAGCAAAGAATGAGAAAGAACTTTTGTTGTGAGTATATTGGCGTCTTTACACACATTATTTTTTTTAAGTTTTGTAAATCTTTCTCACACTACAGCAAAAAATGCATAACATTGTGAGATGTTAACTTAAAAAATAAATAAATTAAATAAAATTAAAATAAAATAAAAAAGATATCAAGAAAAAAAACGATTATTAAATAAAAAGAAAATAAAACACATTTGCAAGAATTAAAATTATAAATATATAGTAGAATAATAAAATTCTAAGGAAAAAAGTAAGAATTGCGAGATATAAGCTTGCACAAAAAGTCTGAATAGACATAAGAAACGTCTGTAAGATGAAAGGTTGCAATAGCCTTTTTTTTTTAATTTTAATAAAAATAATGATAAAAAACATAATCACTGACTTTATTAATAATGCTCATAACTTTTTTAAACACCTTGCATCAGAGTTTGGGTTGTTGCATTTACAAAATCTTGAAATGCTGTTTAGTGTGTTTGTTATGGGGATGGACATTAGCTGCCCCGGCTCTGTGTGTGTGTGTGTGTGTGAGGACTGCTCTGGCCACTGCTAATCACAATGGAAACACCCCATGTGAGCGAAGGAAAGCTGGAACAATCCACTTACTGGCCTCTGTAATCTGGTTAAGCATTAGGAGCCAGTTAAAGTGCACACACACACACACACACACACATGCCTGGAGCCGCTGAGAGGACGGGCGCACTTCGTCAAAGCTTCCCCAGCTTTTAACATGTTAAGCATTTTCTGATTATGTTCACAATTCTTGTTTTACTGCCTTGTGGGGGTTTATTAGTTTAGTTTAATCATAACCACAATCGCAGTCACTCGCGCACACAGAGATCCAGCCCTGGAGCGTGATGACGGCGCTTCGGCAAAACCAAATGAAATCCCACAATCCAATTAAAGTGATCTGCTCATGCTGAGCTGTGCAGTCGCCATCCACAACAAACTCATATCTAATCAGTAGAGCCTCGCTCCGGCCCACTTTTACGGCCGTTTGGCGAGGCCGTTCCTGATGGGCCTGTAATGCGTTTGCGTCCGTGGCTGCGCTGTTTTATGGTCCAGACAGACAGAGCGAGGACTGATTAGAGCCGGAACAGCTGCTTATGAGATCCTGACATGACAGACCTCTTTCTGGATTTAGGAGCATTATGGAAATGTGCTTGTCAACACATCCACTTCCCCGTTTAGATACAGCGTGTGGTGTTTTTAATCACTGTCCTCTCTCGTGATCGCTCGCTCTCTTCAGCAAACAGCCGAGTAAGACTACAGATCAGTCTTATTTTAGTTTCGTTTACATTTAGTCGTTTAGAAGAGGCTTTTATCCAAAGCGACTTACAAATGAGCACAGTGGAAGCAATCCAAATTATTGATTAATAAAAATACAAATAAAACAGAATAGAAAAAATAGCGCAAGCTAGTGTTATAGGCCTTTTTGCTTTTGTTAATTGTATAATAAATAAAAAGAAAAGGAATAGATATAAAAGAAAAAAAATAGAGAAGCTAGTGTTTTTGAAGTTTTACTTTTTTGTCATTTTAATGTTTTTTTTATAGTGCCCCAATTTATGCCATTTTAAAGTTTGCCAATATTGTTTTAGGAGTCTCTTAAAACAGGTTTACATGTATGCAAGGTCAAAAAACACTTTAGTTTTCTCCAAAAATAGATTTAATTTTACTCCATTTCTAAATGATTCTTAAATGACTCGTGTGAAGCAGTTCGAAGAATCAGTCTGTCTAAACCCCGCCTCTCCATGAGCCCTCACTGCTGTGATTGGTCAGATGGCGCAGTCTTTTATGATTGGTCTACCGCTACAGCGTTTCATTGTTAAGCCATCGTTTATCATTACTTAAACTAATGAGCCACTGTCGACCACTACATTGTACTTCAGCTTATAATCGCGTTGTTAAATGCCCTTCATTGCTCTGTGATGGAGGTGATGATGACAAACCAAACCTATTTCTCAGCAGTCGCAGAGCCACGTCACGAACACCGATTATTATCGGCGCTGACTGCATGTCGTTATGCGTCTAATGGATTTCATTCGACTGAAGCTGTGTGTGGATCTGTGTATTCCAGTATTATGACAAGCACTTCATCAATACATACTCTAATGAAGACGTGTGAAACATGAACCAGATCAATGTATATCCTCAGCTGATAAAATAAAGTGAACAGTATTATTTATAGGTAGCGAACTAGTGATAACGTGAAAAATCATTCTCATCTTGTCAGATTTTCCTACTTTCCCTGCTCATATTGTGTGGCGTTTGATTGAGATATGGAGATCTGTCTTTTATGTTCTAGTTTGTATTTCGCTCGTGCTGTTTAATCATGCGCTCTGTAGAAGCCGGCTGGTTCTCTATTGTACTTTCCCTGGGCCGTTTCTGCACAGATAGACAGATTGTTGACATCACTCACTGTGTAAGAGCTTTGAAAGTGTACGAGTGTTTGAAAGCTGGTTAATTTGCAGCCGTACACACGGGCAGGGAAGTGTGTGGGTGCCATGTTTACCATTCAGACCCAAATGAATCACGCTGATAAATTATGGACAAGAGATTGTTATGACTTCCACATCAGTCCGTTTGCTATTTTCACCAAACTGCCCAGCGTAGACCTTTGAAAGGCTTATTAGAGGTGAAGTAGAAAAGCGGCGCACACTTTTAACGTGATTGTGTGTTTGGGGTGTGTTTTCATGTTTTCGTTTAGTGTGATTACAGTGCTTCCTGCAGGATTCTGGGAGACTGCCTCGCGACCATTTTGACTCCATGTTGTTAAAAACAATATTTGGTGATATTTATGATACTCCTGCTGTGGTAACAAAGAGGCTCGTTTTCAAACTTTTGCCAGCATGCAAAAAAAAAAAAACCTGAATAATTCTAATAATAACAGCCTAATTAAATAAAGTGAATGTTCTTCATGGTTTTTATTACCGGTAATTTTACATGACTTTCATAGTGTGAGATCACATGATTTTTAAATGATTGATTATTCACACGGCAATTTTTGCGTAATAAAATATTTTAGAGCTTGACAAATATTAATTTGTAAATAATAAAAAAAAGATTAAATAAATGAGAAATTTAAAGTAGTTCTTTTTAAATAATTTTTGTAAAAAAAAAAATAAAATTTGTAGAAAAAGAATTTTATTATTTCATTATTATTATTTGTTTTATATATATATATATATATATATATATATATATATATTGGTTTTAATACATTGGTATAATTTATTTTATTTTAAATGAATGAATGCATAAATGTGAGAGGGAGCAAATATCATTTAGTTTGATTTCATCTTCTTAAGTCTTAATTCAGATGATTGCTTATTTTAAAGTGTTTACTCTTATTTTAATTCATTTTAATCTGTCTCGTGGTCCTCTGGTTTAGAACTACTGTTTAAGGAGGACTACTTATGTTCCCTCATAAGAAACTTTTGTACATTGAAATTTAATTTGGATTGACTGAAGCATTGTCAAATGGATTCAACATATTAATTAACTCAACATTAATTTTTGCCAATTTTTTTTCCACGGAATAGGGCTACTTTAACATCTGTGGGGTGAAGCGACCTCAATAACGTCATATTTAGCCCCTGGAATACAAATTTTTTACTTATGAAATGATTTACCTGTACTTATGAAAAGAATTCTTGCTGATAAATAGGTATAACATACTGTAGTGTTTTGAAGGATAGTGCCTTGATAATGACACAAAATGAACATTTTATGGAAAACTTCACTGTGATAATTAATTAGTCTTTTTAATGTAATCAGTGATTTGGATTCTAAGTATGCCTGACATTTTTATTGGCTAATCATGGTAAAAGTGTATGAAAATGCATTATTTTTTGCTCAGAAAAATATAAATAAATAAACATGCAAAAAACAGACAATATGGCATTTACAAACAAACAGGACACTTTCTAATGTATGAAAAAACCCAAAAAGTTGTATTAAATGTATCGTTTTGATGCTTAAAGTCTTTGACCCGTATAATTTCTTTTAACAGCTTGTCTGAACGTAGATCTCTGTCGAAGTAGACATCATATTTTATGTGACATGACCCAGATTGATCTATTAAACATCAATTCTTTCCATTGCAGATGTAAACATGCCATTATATTTATGCCTCAGCAACTGAAGCAGGTATAGAATCAGTATGTTCTTCTCCAGCTCTTCTTGCGTCTCCACATGTAGTGACAGAGCAAACCCGAGAGCGGACAGCACATGGCAGCATGGCGCTCCAGGCCAGATTGGATTGTTTTCTGTCCTGAGGAAAGAGAGAATGGGGGTCTTACTGTCCCTTCGAGCAGCGGACGCCGAGAGATATTCATAAAGGTGGGCTCAGACATGAATAAGAATGGCGAGTCCAGCTCTGATAACCCGCGGGTGGCCAGCGCTCACGTCCTGACAAAGACGGCTTTGTGAGCACTTATCCTGTCTGTACAGTGGCGGGAGCTCATACGGATAATCGCTCTAATCTAGTTAAGGTTAAAAGAGGGCCATGACTGAGAGCTGGCCTTACACATACAAATCTCTGTGCGCAAATCCTGTTTTAGGCCCAAACAAGAAAGGTGTCATATTGATTATTCTAATAGGAAGCTAGCAGCGCTGTCAACCTCCAGACAGATGGAGAGACAGAGAGAGAGAAGAAACAGATCACCAGGTTAACGCATGGTGTGTATTCATGCACTGTGTTCGTATAGTTAGCAATCGAGACGAGGTGACTGAGTAATGATTGGGCATCTTCATGTCTTAATGCCATCTGAATACCTTAGTGAATGGCTTAATGAGAGGAATAGCTCAGTGTGGCAGAGCTCATGTCCTAGTAAATAACATGAAGCAAACAAAAGTGAAAACATCATAGTGAAAACATAGGAACACAATAGTACTAATATAAGAAAAATAAAGCAGAAATTAAATAATGGGTAACACTTCAGAATAGGGGGTCAGAATAATGCATTAGTTAAGCATTAATTAATGGTTAATTTGTTCACAATTA
>JAUCMS010000025.1:4308782-4330938 GCA_032357445.1 Enteromius radiatus
TATATACAAATATATTATGTAAAGAAAAACTTTTATTTTGGATGTGATTAATCGCGATTAATCATTGCCCAGCACTAATTAAAATGTTTGTTAATACTGCACATTTTAAACTCAAAATGAGGCCCTGTTGTGCAGGTTTGCTGTTTGAGAGAGGTTCGCATTCACAATCAATAAACACTGATGAATTATGACAGTGGTTAGTTGGTGGTGTTTGTATTGTAATGTGTTGTAGGCTGTCCTAATCTCATATGTTTTGAAATGAGCAGCCAGCAATAGTAGCATAGAAACGTCAAAATAAGGCCTATTTAGGGCTTATTTATAATTAAAGGTCCCACCATCTTTTTCCTGGTTATTATTGGTATTTTGATTACAGAATAAACATTCTTTGGCATTTAATTGACAGTACAATATTTTAACTTCTAAATTAATTAAAATAAATTAAATAATTTAGCTTGTAAATGTTTCCTTGTATCCATTTATTAAGGGAAAGCAAAACACATTATTTAAATTATTATTATTATTTTAATTTTTTTTACACTGTGCACCTTAAAATTACTTGTGTTCTTACATTACATACAACTTGTGCTTCTTGGCGAAAAAAGTAAAGCATCAATTCTTAGACAAAAGCTAAAAGCTGATGGGAATTATTATCTATAAATTGTATTGATGCAATCTTCTTTTGTTTAACATGGTTAACTGTGCCAATATTTAAAGTAGTTTGGAAGCACTTTGTGTTGGGCTTAACTGCAAATAAATGTGAGATCAAGCCCAAAGCTTTAAAATCTTTTCAAAATATACTTCATTTGATATCGTGTGTAAACACAGGCGCTCAACAAATGCAAACCAGAAAATGAAATCATCCAGTGTCTGCACTATTTCTCTCCGCAAGTTACGACGATGAAAAGCAAGTTGAATGTACTTGTTAAGCTCCTCACACTGTGGTGATAGTGACATTTATATATTATAGTTAAATTCACAAGATTCACAAAATTGCAAAATGGTCTGAAGAGAAAAAAAAAAACCATAATTTCAATTCATTTTACAGCTTTAAAATGTTAAATGTGTTTAAAAGGGCATGTCCATGATTGGATAAAAATTAATATTGAATTGTCTTAGATACATGTACAGTATAGTACTTTGAATGGATTGATTTGATCACTAGCGAGAGTTTGTTTGGAGTAAATGTTGATATCGGACTTGTGCATTAAATGCGATGAGGTGGTAGTTCCAGTAAAACATGCGGTCTGCCCGTGTTCAGATCTACAATTCCTGAAAATTTGAATATGTGAAAATAGTACCTGAGAATATATTGTTGACTTTATAAAAGCTGGTAGATTGCTTCCCTCGTCAGACAGCAGGCGCTGCAGTATTTTATCAAGATTTGTGCCGATGAGCCATAAGTGTACACGCCCTGCATCCCTCCCCGAAATACACTCGCATTCACCCTGCAAACATGAGCCGTAAACAGCCCCGCGTTAGACCTACCCCTGTTAAAAGACGGAAAACTTTACAAAGTCTAGACGGAAGCAACTTTATAACAGTCTTAAAAGTAGCTACTTCTAATCTTGCGTTCCCGATCGCTAGCGCCAAAAATATCCAGTTACTGAAAATTTGTATCTTCTTAATTTTGCCGAATGGCGAACACAGTTTAGATGGCAAATCACATTTAACCTTATTTCTTTGTGGGACTTTTATGGTTATGCTTATTAGCCTCTGTGTGAAAAAACAAGGATGTTTATTTTTATGTTTGGTTTATTGCTTTACTGATCTTTCTTGTACAGTTTTTTTATTTTTCATTATAGAAGCCTGAATCTGATGCACGGCTCAATAATCACGGTATTACTGTAGTATGCATGCATTTTCTGTGTTGGGTCACTCTCACGTGCATCGGTTTTAAAATGCAGAAATGATATGTAAAACTAATTTCCCCCATGGGTTTTAGCTTTTGAGGCCTTGTTTATATGTAATGAATTATTTACGCTTCATATTAGCACCAGCGATTGCGAGAAACGCCTCTTGTTTTGGCTCCGCCAGATCTTGGGCTGCTTTAATAATAGATTTATCCCATAACATCGTCAAAAGCACCTGTCTTCTTCCTGGAACAGAACGAGAGGAGATCAGGGGCTTTAGAAATCGATGGAGCGTCCAGTGCTCGTCCCCGTCCTCGCCGTGTTTGCCAGTAATTTGATTGTGGGATAAAGAGGTGATCTGACAACACCTCAGCGAGTGTCAGCTAAATGAAAGCCGAGGAGCTGCGCGAGGATAATTTGCAAGCAGATTTACATGCTTATTACACTAATGATTTCATCAGATTGGAGGTGTCTGCGAGTCTGCCACGGGCCTCCGTCTCCTTGCATTTGTGAAATAAGCCGGCCGGCTAAATGATGGAGTCATCAGGCCGACCTTTAACCTGACGCCTGCCCAGACATAATTGCATGTCATACTGATAGAGGGGACGGGCACGGCTTTCATATCCCGCCGCTTTATCTCTCTCTCTCTCTCCAATCCTCTTTGCATAGATCTCACAACAGAACAAAAACAACAAAGAAGTATCGCATGTTCATTTGCAAACGATGGCGTTGGATTTGGCGTGAGGTCCTGGCGTATATATATCACGGCGGGCGAGCCGGTCCCTTACTGTATACGTATTATCTAAATGGTATCTCTGAATGTCAAGGGCATAAAGGAAATTAAATCGGAAAGTGCAGATAGAGCAAAGGCGATTTTATCTCCTGATGATTGCAGTTTTGATAGGTATTCCAGTGAATTTCATTTTCTCCGGATGGCGAGGAGATGAGTTAGCCGCCACATTTGTTCATTTTTCTTCTACATGATTTATGTGAGTTGAGTGTGAGCCCAACGCCCAGCCCCGCTCTGGCTTGAACACACACACACATGCACTAATACACACACACACACGTGCATGTCAAAAAAGTCTATTAATACAATTGCCTTCCATTTTGGCCTGACTCTTCTGTGCGTGTGTGTGTGTGTGTGTGTTGGGGGGAGGGAGGGAGTGTTTTTGTGCCAATCGCGCGGTTGAAGGCGAGGACCGCCGCGGTTAAACCTCTGTCATCACTCACGCTTGTTTACATTCTAAATACGTAATGAAATCTTGTTGGCAATAATCAAGGAAATAAAAGTTTGGGAAAATTGTAAAAGTGGTGAAGTTTGAGAAATGAGCGTCAGGCGGCTAAATAACATTTTGGGGCAGGAAAGCTTATTATTATGCAGCGGCAGTGCCTACTGTAGACACAAAGATGAACAGCCTCTGCTTTCCTAAATGCTGTTAGCGCCGTCCTGAAGTATGGCACATTGTAAAAAGGCCTCCGATTTCATATTGAGATTATATTTAAAAAAGATATCCATACACAACATTATATTTTATAGACGCCCGGCCCAGAACTCCTGATATGCAGTATTTGTTATAAATATATAAATAAACATATTGCACTGGAGCCCATCTCCACCCTGATCTTATAGACCTGGATATTAAAAACTGAATATTGCATTTTCTAGGGGGATCCTGTAACGTAATGCTGCGGTCCTTATTTTTTTATTTATTTTTTTAGGTTAAGGAATGGGCCAGAGGTTGGAAATAACAAATGAAAAATGACTATAAATGAGGATGAAGAAGTCAGATGAGATGAGATGAGCGATGAGTAACGGAATAAACTATATATACTGTATAGGCTGTGTACACTACTGTTTTGAAGTTTAGAGTTGCAACAATGATGAATTTATTCAAAAATACAGTAAAATCTCTAATGTATAATATTATTGCAGTTCAAAATGGTTTTTTTTGCCCTGCTCCAAAAAAAAAAAAAAAAAAAAATCTGATCATTAAAAATAGCTGTTGAAAGTGTATAAACAGCGTTTATTTGAAATTTGGAATTTATTTGGAATTTGTTGTAACAATGTAACACACACACATAATAGTATGTAATATATTACTTTGTACTTTTTCACCATTACTACATATATACACACATTAGTGCTGTCAAATGATTTAACGTGATTTAACGTAAATCATCTGATTTAACGTGATCTTTTCGCAAGAAAAAGTATATAAATAAGTTTTTGTTTACATAATATATGTGTGTACTGTGCATATGAAAATATTTACATGTATATGCATTTATAAATTTTTATCATTATATTTCATAGTATACATATATATATTACATATTATTATATGCCTCTCTAAAAGGATATTTTACCCAAAAATTAAGATTTTGAAGAACTTTAGTAGCCAAACAGTTGATGGCAGCCAGTGTGTGTTATATATATATATGTGTGTGTGTGTGTATATAGTTGTTGAAATCATCCTTTATAGGCATAAGCAGAGAATATAATGCTTTGCAGGACAGATGAGGATGAGTGTAGAAGCAGAGAGGAGCTGGTGTGGTAATTGAGATAATTGGTTTGGCTCAGTGTTTATTGAGGACGTCTGTGTGTGAGTGGATGAGAGATAGACACTGATCCAGGACCTCTCACCGAGACACTAAACCCCATGAAACCTGCACTCATCATCTCTGCTGCCCAAGCTCTGTGAGAGACTGCTGGAGCAGTGCTGATTTCACTACATTCAGGACATCCTTGGTTAAAATCAATGTTTACCTACAAATATTTGGCAGGACAACTGTTTTCACCATTGATACTAATCAGATTTTGGGACTATAATTTCCCTTTGAAGGCATAGACAGAATTCAGAAATTCAGCAATAAAAAAGATTTTACTGTATAACGCAGAATCTCACAGAATTTGCCAAATTGTGGATGAAAAATATCTAACGTAGGTCAGTACACTTCAATTAAAACATAATATGGACATGTGTCTGAATATGAAACCTGCATGTTCTGCATGTCTGAATGAATGTCACAGACACACATTTATTACTATTACAACCTCTGCCGCTTGCTTAATATAAGAGTTCATGAACACACAAACATAATCACTAGCGAGTCACTTCCTGAGCAAGCTTCATCTATACAGCCCAGCCAATTAAAGAGGTTTAACTTGAAGAAAGTGTGACAGAAATAGATTATTTCATGTAATGATATTACCACTACTAATAATACAATTATTGTTAAAACATTATTGTTTAGTGCATGTTTAACAGAAAAATGATTTCCCACAAAAATATAAAATGAAAAAGTATTTCTGAAAAAAAAAAATATATATATATTTATTTATAAAGTCAATTAATTAAAGATGCTTTTGATGATTAAAATGTAATTATATTGAAATGGAATACAAAAACATTATGGAAAATACAGAATTTGGTAAAAAAAAAAAAAATAGAAAAATAGTTTTTGAGAAAAATTAATTTCTCTGTTTAAGAGAAAAAAGTATTTCATTGGGCCAGAAAAATTATTTTTTTTGTTAAACTTTAAATATATTGATGATAAACTGTGTGTGTTTCATGATTTCTATTAATTAGACATGGTTTTTGATAAAAATGTTATTAATTTAACTATTAAAACTCTAGTCTAGAAAAATAATAATAAAAAAAGGAATCCAAAAAAAATAAAAACACAAGATACAGAATGTGGAAATAGATTAACCTGAATCTGGGGTAATAGGAAATGGATTGAACAGGGCCCAGCTTGAGCAGCGCCTCATCATATTAGACTGATTTCTGAAGATCATGTGACACTGAAGACTGGAGTAATGATGCTGGAAATACAGCTGCGCTTCACACAAATGTATTATAATAATATTTCATAATACCACTCTTATTACTGTGTTATATATTTTGTATATAATATTGTCGTCTTATCTAATATTGGATTCTTGTTAACTTTTCTTTAATTTAGCAGAGGTTTGCTGCTCATGTAGCACAGATCCGAGCTGATGCACCTCAGTTTATCCAAAAAGAAATATAAAGATGTGCTAATTTAAAAAAAAGCTAATAAGAAAATTCGGTGATAATATAGCAATGATGAAAAGTTCTCACTTTTGACCTTGAATGCCACATTTATTTGGGGATTAGTCATCATGTGCACATCCACATGTTAATTATTATTATTATTATTATTTTTATTTTTCACACAGCGAAAAGTCAGCGAGGTCTGAATTTGCTTTAGGAAAAAAAAAATTGTCATTTCCGGATGATATGTCTCTTTTCAGTTTGAAAACCAGGTTTTGGATGAGTTCTAATGTGGCATTATTTTAAAAGTTTTGCCTACTAAATGATCCCCGTTCCCATGGATCCGCTAACAGCAGCGGGAATGGCTGCATTATTCCCGTCAGGCCAGTAGTTGGTGATGTCACTTCGATGCGCCTCATTTAAACACACAGAACTAGTTTTAGAGTCTTCGTGAGGATCTCTCACCTGTTTCTGTAACTCTTTCCTACAGATTAGTGTCCATCATGAACCGCTCAGTGGTGTTAGTTAGCAGCGCCGCGCGGAGGGTTATTACGACTCGATGGGCTGGCGTTCTGAATCCAGTCGGGATGTGGGTGTCAAACAGTGTTTTGTAGCTTATTTGTATTATATCTGTGTCAAATTTTATCAGCTCTCCCTCTCTTATTGCTCACTGTTTGCCAGAATGAGGCCTGTCTCATAATTTGACAAACTTATCTAATTATTAATCCGCCACCCATTTGTCATCCTTTGAAACTAATTATATTTTTCTTCATATTGATGCTCGTTTTTTTTTTTTTTGCTTCTTCTTCCCTCTCCCTTTTGTGTGTTTTCCTTTTTTCTTTCTTGTCTAAACACTCGCTGGTGTAATATCTCCGGACACTTGCCTCAGGGTCACTTGAAACAAATGCAAATGCAATGGTAGAAATTTCATAATAAACTGTAACTAAGATGATTGCCCTGCCAGCTATTATCCTTCCATTTAAGTCGTGTGATCCGTCTGTTCTTCCGCCTCGTTATTGCGGCATGACTGGATGTTATTGTAATGGGAGAGAGAAGAGAAGACGGCTTTGAATGGGAGGAGAGGGGGTTTATCTGAACATTCAATAATCCTTCCTTTATTTCTGTCTGCTTGATTGATGCCCCGAAACGGTGTGATATGCTTCCGATAACAATATAAAGCAGGGGAAAAAAGGGAGAAAGTAAGAGGAGCGCGCTCAGAAAGACCACAGAGAAGAGCCGGCTGTGTTTTTGTGGAAGTTATCGAAGGCGAGGCGTCAAAAACAAGCCGATTTCCGAGTGCAGCTTGACGTGTTTGTCATCCAAGACACGGCGGAGTGACAGTTTTACATTAAAGCGGGTCATTATATTTCCCTGTCATCACCCCAAATGACATTTTTAGAAAGTGACACCTTTACAGTTTGATAAATCAGATTTCTGCTGAATAATGTGCGTTAGCGCTGTCAGCGACACCCACGTCCTCCGAAGAGCTACGGTGAAGCCTTGCAGGATCCACATTTAAATTTCATCCTATTAGCATTTAATTTCTCTGTAATCCTACACACCTTCATAACAGCAACACACACTGGGCTCTCCTGCAATCTATAGCCCTTTATAACTTCCCTCCCTCATCATTCTTCTTTCTTGACAATTAAGAGGCTGGAATCTAATAGCGGAGATATTGGAATTATATCCCAGCCTCTTCCAGAGATCTCCACACGTTTAGCCCTCGCGTGCATGTTTACACGCCATCCGCTGGGATTTATCGTCGCCTGTACGTGACTGAAGATGTGATTTCCTTCAGAAGATTATTCTTTTTTAAGCCCGCCGCTGAAGCAGTGTTGTTACATGTTTTTATGTATTGTAGGGCTTGTATTTCCTGAATGTTTAACCAATTCACAATTTAGATTTCTTTTGCATTTTAACAAGTCAACGTACAAATCTAACGTCAAGCGTAACTTAAAAAAAGTTACCATAAAACCACACTTCACTGTTAAAAATAAAGCTTGTTTATTGGAGTTCTGTGAAAAGGCACACTTTATTTAAGATCCAATTCTCAACACTAACTTTTGCCTTTTTTGCTTTATTGCTTATTAATAGTAGGTTTAGGTAGCGCTGGGCGATATGGCAAAAATGTAATCTCGATCATTTTTCCCCATATCGAACGATAACAATATATATTTCAATATGAGCTGTTAATGCTGCCAGCTTTAAAAGAGTATCCCAACACTGAAGCTACAAAAATTAAAGGGTTCATTATTATCAAAAACAGATGACAGATTTGGCCTTAAAAATTAAAACAATTTACTAAAAAAATAAAATTTGTAACAAAGTATGGTAACTCAGTAAATGTACAAAATGTAAACATAAAATGATTGTAAAAACCTAATTTGTAACACAATACGCGCCCTGGATGTCAGTGGATGTCTTCTGGTACGTCACGCGTGTGAAAAGCGCAAAATGCTCAATTTGCGCCGCAGGATGTCTAAACGCGTCTTTGCATTGACTTAAGATGGAAATCATTCGCACTTAGTGCATCATTTGTGTCTGGTGTGAACGCAAGTTTGTGTCAAGTTTGCTTCTCAAAGTGCGGCAGGAAATAAACTTTGACGTGCAAGCTACACGCTGATTGGCTGTTGTCGTATTGTTCTGCTGTGTGATTGGCTCTTAGATTAATCCATATCGAGCAAAAAATGTCTAAAATAAATCGTGATTCGATATGATATCGTTTATCGGCCCAGCCCTAGAGTATGTTTAAAGATGTAGAATATGGACATGGCAAAATATATGCTTTATATGCACTAATAATCAGCCAGTATGTTAATAATATGCATGCTAAATAGTTAGTAGTGACAGTTGGTGACAAGTGCTACCCCTATTCCATCATGGAAACTTGCACAAAATGTTTTTATAATGTAAAAAGGTAACACTTTATTTTACATTAAAAACCTATCAGTTGCTTATTAGCATGCATGTTACTGGAATATTTATTAGTCATTTATTAGTGCACTTATTAAAGCCTTATGCTACATGACCTTATTCTATCCACCAACTACTGCACTAACTATTAATAAGCAGCAAATTAAGAATGGATTGAGGGAAAAACCTATACTAAAGTGTTTCCGAAAAAACTTTCTTAAGGTTTTGGGAAAAATAAAAAAAAAGAAAGTCTTTTAAGATCTGTTGACTTACAGATTGTTTGAGGAATCATAAATGTTTTTAGCATGGCATTGCTTCAAAACACTTTATTTTTAAGAGTGTTGTTAAACATGCACAGAAGCAAATATTGTTTTAAACATTTTCTCAATGCGATACAAATGAAGAATGAAAAAGCTAAATATTTCCTAGCTAAAATGTAGACATTCAGTTTTCAGTGTCAGGGCAATACAAATTAGCAGTGAATAAAAGCTATAGCTATTAGGTTAATATTAACTGTAAATGTTTTGTTAAAATAAAGACACCAGCAGCTTTCGGCATGCAAACATGAAATATTAAAAAATATGGAGCTCATGTCTTACGTCTTTTACAGCATCTTGTGCATCAAACAGCATTCTGAAAACAACGCTTACGATAAAAGAAGATTTTTTTGTCTTAACTTTTGACATTTAGCAACAACAATTCAAATATAACGCTAAATTTAAAAAAAATGTCACACCCTAACATATATTTTTCCAGGTCAGAGTCGACTTGTGTTATCTTGTTTCTTCCTAATCCAGTGTTGAGACGGTTTACTAACGTATTTCTCTGTGGTTCTAGACTCCTGCGGAGCAGGCCAAAGCTCGACTCCAGCTGGTGCTTCAGGCTGCAGGTACAGACCTTTTCATTTCTCTCAGTGTCCTTCCTGCTCTGCTCATCAGTCAACTCTGTGCTCACTCGTTTGCTCAAAACGCAACCAGTTGGCTGTGGTCTGGATCCCTGATACCATATCCCACAATGCAATGCGCCTGACCTGAACTGCTATTTCTGGTGTGATGAATGAACTGGAAATGGCACGTTTTTCGTATTTTTCATGTGCTGTAGTCATCTCCAAACTCAACAGACTACGAAGCTGTCACTCATTAAGAAATAACAAGAGCAGAACAAACCCAGCCCTTTATTTATCTGTACGAAGTCTCAAAGTGTTCAAAGTAGTAGCTTTGTCACTGTAGCAATGTGCAAGATTTATGTTGGTAACCCATTCGGAAAAAGCCACTGCATGTTTTCCAGTTTACTACACCTTTTGAGTGTTTTTTTTTTTCCTGAAACTACTTAAAAATCCTTGTCAGACCAACAAAATGACCCCAAATGTTGTCCTAAGTAGTCAAACGCAGTTGTCTGAAGGCTTTGTGAGTTCCCAGCGTTCATTTATGCAGTTACTGGTATACGATGACTGTTTTGCTGTTTGCTGGCTTCATTGAAACTTTTTAGTTGTTGTTTTGGCATTTTGAGGGTTGTGTGACTGGTTTTGAGGCCTGGAGTATGTTCAATCATTAGACTAGTGGATATATACTTTGAGTTATCCTTTAGGGTTTCTATAATAACAAACATCGTATTTATAATGTCATGTATTGTTACACATTCTATTGGTTATCCCGAAAACAGAAAAACAAAGCAAAAAAAAAGAAAAAGAAAACGACATTAATTGTTTGTTTTAGTTGCTGTGACAAGACTTTTTTTTCTGTTGAATAAGACAATGAGCATTGCATGAACTAACTAATGTCCCTTGGCTAAAAACTGTATATTTGTAACTGTATAAGAACTAAAAAAGTCTTACTGCACTCAGTTGCCTTATTTATGTTATTTATTCAATTTCTCAACTATTTATTTTTACATTGTTCACTCACAAAAAACTCTGGATTAATATTATGAACAGATAATTCAATTCATCAGTCTGTGATGGAGATAATAATAATTGAAAAAAAACCCACAAACTTTCAAAGATCATTTACAAATGCAAAAACAAAATGTTTTAAAATATAAGACCAGCACTGGGTTAATGCAGGCTAGTGTGGGATTGCATGTGAAATGTGATTTATTCATTATTCTGCAATATACATTTAGAAGTGAAAATATATTAGAACATGTAAACAAATACAGAATGCTAGACTCAAGAGCAGAAATCCACTGAGAGCTGTACAAATGAGTAATAATCTGCTGAACGTTGTTTCTGGAAGCGTCTGAGCTGAAATTACTGGAACGATGGACACGTTGTCCATTTATTGGCTTTCCGTTTAATTATGATAGATATACAATAGTAAAGAATTAGTTTGTTCGGGTCTTAAAAAGGTCTTTAGAAGCTGCAAACCCTGCACTGTTGAGATCTGATTCATGCTGCAGTTATTCCACCACAAAATAATAGAAATGAGAATAAATATTCATAATAGTGGTCCTCAATCACACACTTCCAAGAGGGTCTCAAGATGACTTAGAATGGTTGAAAATAAGACAAGTCCAGCTGAAAATAAAGATAGCACAAGGGGATTTAAGAAGTGGAAACGAAGAAACCCTTAAGAAACCATGGACATTTCTATACCAAATCTACTTATTTTCCAGTTTTGTGAAGTTATAAATGCTATATTGATCATGTACAGTAGTTTATCATGTAAAAACTGCTAATGGAAAGAGTTTGAACACAGAGGTACAGAATCGCATAATTTAATTATTATAATTGTATCTGTCTGAATATTATCACTCCTAGTTTGTTTGTAAATAAGCAGCTGTGTCGTCTTGCTCTTGGACTCAACAAGGTTTAATATAGCTCTGAAGCATTGCCATTGGTATAATCCAGTCTGAATTCAAGACTTATTCCTGCTCGGAGGCTTCCGTAAATATTTAGTTTACACACAGGGTTACATTTCAACTCAGAAATGTGCTCATGTGTAAACTATTCCCCCCACAACTGACCCCAGACCTGCTGAAGCTGAAAAACACACACTTATAGTGATCAAAGAAACGCTGAGCTGTGTGCAGATCTCTCTCCACGTCAGAGCTGTGTTTGAGCTCTGTGTGTGAGCTTTGATTATGCAGCAGATCTGACAGTCTGCTAATACTCTTTAACATGCGTTCCTGCGTGCGTGTGTGTGTGTGCTGTGACCCAGCTGTCAGTCGTACAGGAAACATATTAAAGGGACTGTATGCCATACATCATCTAGCAACCACTCACCGTCAGTCCTCACACACACACACACTGCTGCTAGGAACAGACGACAGAAAGCACATGACAAAAAAGTGAATACCAGGAAATTTGAAGTCAAACAAGAGAACACAGGCTCCAGCATTTGTAAGCAGAGGACAAGTGACAGCATCAGAAACACAAATCAAAGAGCAGAGAGCATGAGAAACACACACATATGCCCAAATATGACCTGTGCTGTGCTGAGCGGCCTTATTATTAAACATTAATTCAGCTCGAGTCAGGTTTTTGGTTTGTCAGCAGCATGTATCAAAAAATATTGTTCCTTATCTCTCTAAAAGACAAACAAGAGTGAAACACATGTACAGTAGTGCACGTTTGTTTTTCTTCAGAACAGTGAATCCAGGTTAAATGTCTGCATGCTTTATATTTATTTAACATTATGCAATACAAATCTGAGTTGTTCAGGAATATTCCCGCAGACAACAAACATAAATGTCTTTCTTATTGACAGTTGCATCAGTTTTGCATATTCTGTATGCACGGTACTTAAGAGTGATTATAAAAAAAAAGCCATATAGATAGATATACAGTAAGATTTCTGTTAATGTTATTGTTACGCAGGTGCTGTTGGACATTTTCTGAGGCCCTCTAGTGGGCCCCGTCCTCCTCCACACAGTCAACGTCTTACCTTGCGTTCACTCTGAATCTGATGACTTTTCTGGAGATGGTTTGCACTTCCAGATGTGATTCTCAGTTTGGACCATTTAGGGTGAACTAGTTACATAATCAACATGAATGCAAACATCTCAGTGATATAACAGCACAAACAAAGCTGATTTCCCCACATTGTGTAGTTCTGAGGTAGTCACTAAGTAAAACAGGTAGCTAATGGGTGTGCAGTTTTGCCAGATCTGGGTTCTAGAAGTACTTTTCAAAACATAAATAAATGCAGTAAAAATATTACTCAAAGTTCCAATTAAGAAGTCATCATTGTTTATTTTACAATATTCAACACAATTAAAGTAGCAACATACATTTTAGGGGTTGCAGGATGTGAAATGTCCTCTTAAATCTGAAAAATAAATGAATAGATAAGTAAAAATACAAGAAATATGGTGATTTACAGGTGTACTGCATCCGAAAGAAATTATGTGAAAAAGTCAGTAAAGTGTGTATGCAGTCCAAACCGCTAAAACAGCTCACCTCCAGCGTGATGAGTTCATTCTTCAGTTTAAAGCACGCTCCGCAAGTGTTGTGGCTTGTAGACAACATTGATTTCTGAATATCTGCATGCCTTACAGAAAGAAAGAGCATTTCTAGACACATCTGTTTGAGGTCTCAGTCAAAAACAGCATTTCCTATTATTCCTACTTCCATTTACTGAAAGGCAAATTATATATGTATAATTACCGAATGCACGTGATTGTTATGTATTAAAACATCACATTGTTACAAAATTCATAGCAGCAGGTAAGTCATTTAACTCGTCAAAAATGATCTGTAACTTAATGAATCCTAGTTAGTATAACAACTAAGTAAAGGTAACTAAGTACAGTATATACTGTATAAGTAAGGTATACTATGGGATTGTACAGTCTGTTGATCGCTCCTGCAGTGTACGGCAGTGAATGGAAGCGTATGGGTGGTGAAGAAGCTGACCTCCACCCCCGTCTCTGTGATAGAGCAGATGTTGGTGGTTTTGGGATGGTAATGTCGTCCTGCCATGCTTTAAGCCCTCTGTTCCTCTGTAGCCCCGCCAATCGCTTCTTTCCAGCTTTCTCTCTCTATTCCCTCGCTTTCCTCTTTCAGCGAGGTCTCCTGAGATCTCTAAATCCTGCCCCGGCGCTCTAAGCTGCCCCCCTCCTCCTCGTGTGTGTGTGTTGATGGACTCTGCGAGTGTGTGTGAAACAGATCATCCAGCGTAAGCTGCTCACACTCAATAGTGGAGGGGCCCCGGCAGACCTGTAATGAGGTCCCTTCTCTCAGTCTTTCCCTCGGCCCCCAGGGGCCCTGACCCCCTGCGGGCCGCCCTCTCAGAGCAGCAGATCATTGTGGCCCTGTTTTCCTAAAACCACACTCACTCGCTAATGTGCCTTAATAACTGCCTGTTCATTTTGCTAACAAGGATCATGTAGATAGATGGACTCAGACACAGTCCTGTGCGCTGCTTTTCAGTTTGTTGGGTTTTTTTTTGGTTTTATTTTATATTTTTAATTTAATTTAATTTTAATATATTTAGATTTTTTTTTCTTTTAATTTTATTTTTATTTAATATATTTAGATATAATTTATATTTTATTTTATATTTTTTTTATTTATTTATTTAAAAATAAAATGTCTATAAAATATATATAAACTACCGTAAGTATAATATTAGGATTTCACTTGACATTTGTTTGCCATCACAGAAATAAATTATATTTCAACCAAAAATGGTTATTTTAAATAAAAATAATTACATTAATAATAAATATAAATATATATATATTTATGATGTTACTATATTTTAAGTTAGTTTTTGGTATTAACAATCCATTAAGGTCCTTAAACTAAAGTGTTTTTTTATGTGTGTGTGTTTTGTCATTTTTAGTAGATTTTTATAAACATTGTATTTTTTTTTTTTCTTTTATGGTTTTATTTCCAGTTTAACTTTTAGCCAACAATAATGTGGCCTTGGTGAACATTAAAAACTTTAAATACTCTAAACTTTTGACCTGTTGTCTATATTTGTATATTTGTGTGCATGTGTGCCTTTAATATTATAACATTTAAAAAAAAAAAAAGACAAATTTTATGCTCTTTATCTATAATCAAATTTGAGCTCTGTTTCCGTCACATCTTCCGGCTGCAGGGTCAGAGTGCATCAAAACTCCTTTCCAGCTCCTCACAAACACCTTTAAATAAACCTGTTCAGTCACAGCTAATTAGAGACTGACACACTTGTTTTGTTCCTCCTCTGCTGAGTTTGAGAGACAGAGAGAGAGAGAGCACTGAAAGCTTGGCAGTGGGCAGCTTATACAAAATGCAAGCTGACTGATTTCTGCCGTAAAAAAGCAGCATTAACTGCCCAGACTGCTGCAACAGATGTGAGGCCAGCAGACCACATACATAGAGGGTGTCACATTTCCCGTCTCACACACACACACACCTGAACTGGAACTAATAGGCTAACATGGAAAGCCCGGGTCAGAGTCTGTCTTTGTGCGAGCGGAGAGAGTGATGAAAGACATGTTCTTCCTCTGCTTCAGATATTTCATTACTGCACAGCTTCACTCCAGTGAAATGCTGTTTGTCTCATTATCTGCTTTATTTCACATTGTCTTTCTCAGTGGCCACCCACTCAATCTCAGGAGAACATGTGGGGTGGAAGTGTTCTCCGGCACACAAAAACAATGCGTGTATTCCTACATGAAAATCACTCGCGCTCTTTTAGGAGCCTGCCGCCGCTTTTATTTCCTCCGAGATGCTTCTGGGAAGTATAAAGTGGAGAAACGGCTCTTTTGTTAAATGAGTGACAGCTTGCGTTTCGGAGGTTAGTGACATTAGCGTGCTGAGTAAACCTCGCATGGACAAGAAAAGATGTGGGTCAGTGACTTACTTATTGTACTTATTGTTGAGGAGCTTTATTTGCTATTACCTCGCTCTTCACGCTCATAAGAGTCTCCCATTCACCCAAAACACAGCAGTACGCTTGTAGCACACGTCAAAGTCACTTAGCTCTCATAATGAGGCAAGCTGACAGATTTCCAGACGCAGTCCACGAAAAATAAACCACACGGGTGAAGTTATAGTACTGTAATTTATCCTGATTTATATACAAGCTTTAATTTATGGTGTGGGGGGGTTTGTGAAATGACAGTTCGTGGTGTTTTACTCGAGCCTGCTGTACTACTGTACCACTGTATTTACACTGTACTTACTAATGTCAGCAAACTAGTTTACAGATGCATATATATATATATATATATGGAAAATTGACATATCAATGTGTCTTATGGTGTGACAGAAAAATGGAAAATAAATAACATTGAAGAGATGTTTGAATAATAAGAGTTGAGTACATGGACATAACATACCGTGAGTCTCAAACACCATCGTTTCCTACTTCTTATAGAAATCAAGTGTTTGCAAAAGACGACTGAAAAAAGGTCCAATTCCAACACAACACAGACTGTTTGGTAACAGTCATAGTTACGCTCAGCACATTTGCATATACCCGAGAAACAGCCAATCAGAGCAGACCTCCTCATTACTATTCATGAAGCTTCCAAATTAGGCAAAAACAGACTGTTTCATTCTAGGCTCAAATTCTAGGGTTGTTTTCCCCTTACCTAAGCTACATCCCTTCTATGTACATATCAGACAACTATTTAAAATATTCTCTCAATGCATTCTAGGGCACCTTTAAGTGAATGCTGTTCTTTTTAACTTTTTATTCATCAAAGAATCCTGAAAAAAGTATCACAGGTTGAAAAAACAGTCTCCAACATTGATAATAAATCATCATATTCTGATTTCTGAAGGATCATGTGACACTGAAGACTGCAGTAATGATGCTTAAAATACAGCTCCGCTTCACAGGAATAAATTCGATTTTAATGTATATTAAACATTAAACGTTATTTTACATCATAATAATATCTCTTTTTTTCTGTAGTTTTCATCACATAAACACATCTTTATTAAAACATTAAAAACCTTACAGATCCCAAACTTTTGAATGGTGGTGTGTATGCACCTTTTATCATTTTTTTATTGCCATTTATTATTATTATTATTTCAAGCCCTCCCTTTGATCGCAGGACAGGTGATGTAATGTTATTTAGTGATGCCACCTTAACTCTCACATGCTGTGAAGGTGTTAGGAGTTATTCCTCCGGTCAGGTGTGTGTGTTGAGCTGATGCTGTTTGCGGGTTCGAGAGGAGAGCCGTGTCTTTTAACTGTTGGCAGATTTCAAACAGCATCTGGTGAGCTCTTGAAACAAAACCTTGTATGTTCAAATCCAAATGGAATCATTTCTTTCCTCCCTCTCTCTCTCTCTCTCTGTCTCTATATTTACAAATTACCATAACAGAAAAAAGAGAATATTTTAATCATGCTGTTTTCCATAATTTCTGCAACATATGGTATAAATGATTTTGATGCAAATGTATGCGCTAATTATTTGCAGACGAGTTTCAAACGGGCCTGCGACTGAAGTGGAATGAAAGAAAATTTGCAATCACCTTAAATTTTACTAACCATTTACTGTTAAGTAAACTTTGCAAAGTAATTTAATTAGCTCGGCCCGCCTGCTGGGGTTTGTACGTTGCTGTGAGCGGTTGAAACGGAAGAATATGCCATATTGATTCCCATGACAGCATTTATAACCGTTCCTCTAATTATATGAGAGGTGCTAAACCCCTCGCAGTTCGGGTGTTTTTGCTGATTTTATTATCTCACCTACAATCAAGTATTAATTCAAGCCTGTATTAATGTTGCTGTTAATTAATTCAGTGCAAACCGTTTTTCAAATGTGCATAAAAAGTCCTATTTTTGTAGAATAGGACTCACTCTTTATGTCCAGTCTTTCTCTCTCTCCGTCTGTGCTCAGAGGGACATCTCCACCCGTTCAGCGAGTGTGTTTTTCATTAAGCAGCCACAGAGCCCCGTCGGTCCAAAGGCAGTTTTGATGGCTGATCAAAAAGCGGTAGTCCTGTCCTCTAAGACGGTCGTTGATGATCTGGCCCTAACTAGCTCGCCCGCTGAAGTTCGCCTTGGCTGCGGTCTTGTATGCATGATCTCATTGGGTGTTTAGTAAACGTTTTAAAAGACACTTTCACACCCACGCCATTATTTACAGCAAGATTGAAGGGGAGAGTTTAAATTGAAGTAATAAAAACCTCTTTGTTTTAGTTTTTATTGGCTCATTCATCACAGCTTTATTTAATACGAGAAAATGATTGTGCCATCCGCGGCTGCCACTAATGGCTGTATACTCTTGTATTTTCTTTGTTGATCGCAATGAATGAAATTAGGATAAACAACCTTCCTCGTCGTGTATAATCAAGGCCTGATTAATGGATGTGCCGTTTCAGCGCTGCTCCTTATTCCAGAACACCTGATATCTTTCCCATAAACAAGTGCTGTTTGTCTAAATGGAGAGACGAAATGACGCATTTGATGAGTTTCTGATTGACCCTGTCCCACAGGCGGCCCATTCTTCTCTGTCTCTTAGCGAGCGCTTTTCTGTGACTAATGCTCTGTCAGAAAAGAGGCACGAGGATTTATTAGACATGCTGATTAATGAGGAAGCCGCCCCACCCCTTCCACTTGGCTGCCCTAAACAACATTTTCATAACGATGTGAGCCGTCCGTCGGTCCGAGAGCGGCGGGACGCTCGCGCCAGGCCTCACGGAGTCGCCCGTCTCCGTTAATATCCAGCGTTCAGAAGAGATGGCATAGATATGGTTCGGTCTTCTCTGGCTGGCAAGCTCATTTCTCCCTCTTGTCTGTCAGGCAGCGTTTCAGACTCAGCCTCCCGTATTTAAAGGGTGGGGTTGAAGAGAAATAAACATTTAATTAATTCTCAATTTTTTTCTGTAGTTGCATATTTCTATCTAATTAGCCCAGCGGCAATCAGGGCCTGGGATAAGTATCCACCCGATTCCTTCGTTTAAGATAAATAAATAGCAGAAATTACAGCAGAGCTCTTTCATCTCCTGCAGAAAACACGCCGGGAGAATTAATGTTAGTGTCATTTTGTTCCCAGCGTGTGTATTTGCGTTCTTCAGGTATTCTCTCTCTGTACAGGAATGCTGTCTACGCTCCATCTGTAGGGCACATGTGTTGTACTGTACTCTTCTAATGAGCGCGTGTGTGTGTGTGTGTGTGTGTGTGTGTTTGCTGGAAACCCTGAGTTTTCTTATTAGCACTTAGAATAGGGAGGCGCTGATCAGGATTGTTCATGGCTGATTCCAGTTGTCAGTTTTTGGCAGGTTAATGGGCTGATTCCAATACCCGAATGCCGATTTTTTTTTTCTCTCTCTCTTTAAGAAAGAATACATGAGCAAGATGTTTTTTTTCCTCAAAATAAAAGGCCAACTTGTTAGGTTGTTAGGAGTCAGCCATTGCATTTTAAAGCAGAAGGGGGTCTGGCAAGTTCTCTCACTGACAGTAGGTGGCGCTTATGAAACCGCAACATAACGTCACAAACCCGCAATGTGCTTATGGTGCATTCAAGTCCTTCTGGGAGGTCCATGTTGACAAGTCATAATTATAATGTTAAGTCACTTTGGTCAGAGTAAGATTGCAATGCACAACATTTCTGATTTCTGATTTTTTCCCGCACTTAAAATCGAACTGCAGATGATAAAGAAACTATTTTGTTGTTATTTGTCCTTCTCGGATTTGATCTGGATTTCCAGTTTAATGTGCAATCAGAAACAAGAAGCCAAAAAACAATATGGCAGGCCTTGCTGTTGTAAACAGTAAAAATGTAACACAAAACATAAAATTATGACACTCAATAGTGAATCTGTATTCTGGAAGGCATGGAAAACAAATAGCCATTGCTAACGGTTGCCTGTTACAGTTAAATTACAGTACATAAGATTTGACTTACTACATAAACAGAGTATAGGAGAGATGACTGAGGACGATGATGAATGATTTCCAGATCCTGAGCACCACTGGTAAGTTTCACTATTACCTGCGATCGCAAATCTAGAGAGCGAAGTCAAAAAGCGAACGTGCAAAAGCAGGAAGATGGCATCGGCCCTAACACATTTTTGCTTTGTTTTTATAAAGGTGCTGTATATTGAATTGTTATATATTCGATCACAGTTGTATTAATACTGTAATATTTTCTTAGATGCAACTTTAATTGCAAACTAAAAAATAATTTGATTAATTTGACATTTTTCTTATTGACACACCACCAACTACTAAAAGTACCAAGTACTTCCCGCTCATAAACATGCATTTGACTCATACATTTTTTTTTCTTTTGACATGACTTGAATGCACCATTATAAACACCAATGTAAAGAGAGAGTTCATGCAAAATGAACATTACTCCATGGTTTACTCACCCTATAAGCCATCCTGGGTTTATATGAGTTACAGTACCTGTCCTGGCTCGTCAAAGCTTTATAACGGCAGTGAAAGAGCGTTGAGATTTTGAAGCCCAAAAACAAGTCAGACATTGTAAATAAAGCAGAAACACGTGTAGTAGACAAACGGGTAAATAATATTTAGCTTTCATTAAAAGATAGATTACATGTCAGCAAAGCCCTAAGAATTAACTGCATTTTTTTACAATAGTGCTCTCATTATATCATAATGCTATGCTCATAATGCCCTGAAAGCAGAAGTGAGCGGCTCTGAATGAACTCCTTCGGTGGACGCGCCATTCACGCGACAACATCAAACATCAAAATATTTATTTAATGATTATTTATTGTCACATTCTTATTTAATATTAATAGGCTGTGTGTCAACACTAGTTCTGTGTGAAATATTCCTCCTATTGAAGCATTGAACTATTCATCCATACTTTGCTGTAAACAAAACTTTACAACGGCTCCTCCATCATCTGCTGGAAATCCACGCGTGCGACAGTTAGTGGAAGCTAAAGATTAACGTTCAGAACATTTTATGGATGGATGTTTTTCTTACACAAATGCATGGATTTTCTTTGTGCGACACTTTCTGTTACGGACGGGTGCACCATTCACTCCCATTATAAAGAGCCAGAAGACGTTTAACATAACTCTGATCGTATTGTTCTGAAAGAGGAAAGTAATATACATCTTGAGGATGGCTTGAGGGTGAGTAAATCATGAAGTAATTAAAATTTTTGGGTGAACTAACGGACAAAAGACCTTGTGGGGAAATATTGCAGTGCATTTTGTGTGCATGTCCGAAACAGAGATCGGCCAAAGTAAAACCAAAAACTGGTTGACCAGTGCATCTGTGCTTTTGACTGAAGGATGTGTGTCAAACAAAAGAAACTGCATCAAATTCTGCAAATCCTTGAGGATGGAGTTAACATCTTATTTGTAAGATTGAACTGTAATACTTAATCTTCCCATTGGTTTTTTTCCGGAGTAATAGAGCGAGACTCAAACCCGATTCCCGTAGGCCTGATACATCTCTTGTAATACTTCCAGCTTTTCCTCCATTCACTCGGCAAACAGCGGATGAGCATCTTAACTATAAATATATAATCTCTCTCCGCACGCAGCCGTAATCCTCCTGGATTACAGCCCGAGAGGAATTACCACTGGATTTCAGCGCCTTCCTTTTCTCTCGCACCTCGTCTGCTTGCCCTCGCCTTGTAAACATCAACTCTCTGCCCCGCCTGCCAATGCTCCGCTTTGATAAAACTGTATTAGCCGCTTCCTTTGGCCGCCCAAAACGGATTGCTGAATAGAGAGAAGACCATTATTGAATACGCGGAGGAGAAACTATTTATGATTGTGTAAGTAATCTGTAACCCGTCCCTGGCTCCCCTCATTTTCTTGTTTGCCTCGCTCTCCTTTGGCGTGCTTTATCTTCTATCCGCAGACATCTTTAGTAAGGGCTGCACCTGATTTTTTTGGTGTAATCGCTTATTTTTTAAGATCCTCTGATAGCAGGAGATCATCTTTAGTCCTCCACCTCCATTGTGCTTTTCCACCACCGCTGTGACACTCTGATTCTTCTGCCGGAGCGAGGACGAGGCTCTGCCAAACCGTAATAATTCTCCATCTGATCACAATACAGCGGGTGGAGAAAGAAAAAAAAAAAAGACGGAACTCATAGATTTGGGTCACTTAAACATGTAAAACCAAGCCATAGTAATTTTGCATCAAATCACAAAAGAGAAAATTCATAACAAACAGGGCGTAGTTAATTAATTTATTTTTTTTTCCTTTTTGGATGGAACAGAATATAAGTCGTGCAATGCGATTTATTTGAACTCTTTTACAGAATTCAGTATTACTGTTTTATTCTGCTTGACCTGTATCTTTATTTAATCCACTTACATTTATATTATTATTATAATAATAAAAAATGCATTTATATTAATACATTTAATATATTAAATTTTAATATATTACATTAAAATTAATTAATATATTAATACATTTTAATATTAATAATATATGTATTTAGTGTTCTCTACAAGAGGTCGCATTCTCATGTA
>JAUCMS010000025.1:4356479-4366973 GCA_032357445.1 Enteromius radiatus
AAATGGACAGCACCTGAGTTAAATATATGAGTGTCACAGCAAAGGGTCTGAATACTTACGACCATGTGATATTTCAGGGTTTTTTTGTTTTGTTTTGTTAATAAATCTGCAAATATGTCAACAATTCTGTTTTTCTGACATTAATGAGAAAAAAAAAAAAAAAAGAAAGAACGTAATTGATTTTAGCAAATGGCTACAATATTACAAAGAGTGAAAAATTTAAGGGGGTGTGAATACTTTCCGTACCCACTGTATGTGTAAGTAATATCACTAAATTACGAAAACCTGTGTGATGAATTGGTTTTTTCATGTAATCGATCAGATGCACGAGTAATAACAGGAGCATCAACAGTCACTGGGTTTTGTTCAAATCTCACAAACAATGAAGTCAGACTTTCTTATTTGCTCTTAATAAAGCGGAGTGCAGGGTTTTAAATACTCTGAGGTTATTTGCCCCAGACAGAGGTCACCGGGGCACTGTTCTTAATTAGCCAAATGAGTCCGGCCGCATTGTGGCAGTGACCTTCTCTGCAGTCAATTAAGTGAAAACCAACATCTGAGTTCCACTACAGTGCTGAGAAATAATGCTGATCACACATATCTCTGAATCTGATGTGTTTTTTGTCCGAGAATAACTGAGAGTTAGAGTCGTCGCACGAGGCTTCGCTCTCATGAATGGAGAGGCTCTTAGTCTGCGTTTAAATCAGATTACATCATTTGTGTTTTAAAGGCTAACTCCAATTACGTAATTAGTTGGTTGGGTGTTTCCTTAATTATAGAGATGTTTGACAGAGCCGCTGACCAGCAAAACCTGAGAACGCTGCACTTTATTCTCCTTCATCCTGCTGTTGATGTTTCTCTCACACACGCAGTAAACAGAGCTTTGCTTTGTCATTACGGCTCTTATTTGTGTTATGGCCCAGTTCTGACATCATGGCGGGAACTTCGCAGATGATGTTTCCCATTGAGCATTTGTATTTGCAATGACAAGAACTGTAAATTATTTACACCAATGAATGATTTGCTATAAATCATGGATCCGTCTGTTTGAGCGGTAACTAATGTTAATGTACAGAATGCCACCAGGAAACATCCATCTGTGATTGTTTTCCTGTGCAGGTTTACAGGTTTTTGCGTAGTGAAGCTAGAATTGCGTGATATGACG
This sequence comes from Enteromius radiatus, assembly GCA_032357445.1. NCBI lineage: Eukaryota > Metazoa > Chordata > Actinopteri > Cypriniformes > Cyprinidae > Enteromius > Enteromius radiatus. The sequence continues at coordinate 4,357,645 of JAUCMS010000025.1, forward strand.
TGGACTGATACGCTGCATTGCTTGCGTTGTGTTCATCTTGATCTTTTGGAGCATGCACACGGCACCAAAAGCAACTGCAGTCTGATTGACAAGTGCGTTTGATGTCTGTTAGTCTTACTTAAACTAGTGTTTACGTCACATTTCCACTTGATAAATTATTGCATTTGTCTGCATCAAATCAAACTAGCAAAGTGCATGTAAACCGGTGGTTCTCAACCTTTAAGGGCCTCAGTGTTCACAACATTATTCACAGGCACCGCGGCTTTTCCAGTTGTTTGTGATTTACGGGAGAAGGACTTTGGCAAATAGTTTTTGCTCACATTTTCTACCCTTGAAAACATTTTAGAGCTTGACATAACCATAAAAAAATGTAAATAACAAATTCTGAGTATGGGACTCCATACTAGGCCCCTTTTGGCCCTCTTTTATGTTATACAGTTATTTGGATGCACTTTCAACATTTTATGAATACATTTTTAGATCCCTTAACCGTATTTTCCCAAACCTAAGCATAGCCATTTAATAGAGAAACCATACATTTTTTATTTAAAATATTTTTTATTGTAGAAAGAATAGGTAAAAATAACAGGCACAAATCTGCAGGAAAATGGCAATATAGCAACAATATAGCATTAAAAAGAACCTAACCTTCTTAAAAATATACAGAAAAACATGACAGACAGACAAGTGCAATGTCAAAAGCAGTACCAATCAGTACATAAAGACACATTTGTACTTCTGTGAAGTATTTTATGTGTGAATAAATAACATTTAAGATGCAGTCAGTACATGATTATTGCAAATGTAAGTAAATGTTTATTTGGCACCAACTGAGATTGAGTCATCACACTGAGAGAAGAAAAGAGATTTACATTAAAATAAGACATTTTTAAAATTTTTGTACCCTGGTTTACAAGGAATTGCTAAATGGTGTGCTAGATAATGTTGATTTAATGTACTCTTTTTATTAGGCATTCAGCATCAAATATATCTTTGACAGCCGCTGTAATTCCTGCTGGAAGCTTCGGCCATCAATGATATTGATAAAACCTCCACAAACCAATAACGCTGCATTTGCTTGATGACTTCACCCATGTACTGCAAATTGGTGCCGTTCAGCAGGAAAAATATGACCTGTGGTAAAAGGATTTGGTTACTAGCTTTTCCGTGTTTGTGTTATTGCAGTCCTCTGTGTTTAGTTTGAAGCGTCACTGTGGGAGCAGGTTTGGGCTTCCTTCATGAGCTGATCGGACATTCATCTATCAGACTGACTGTTCCTGAGGAAATCCTCTGCTCTAAAGCTAGATTCCAGAGCATACTTCTCTGGAAACACACTGTTTCGGACCCTAAGGGACATTAGCGGTATCTGGCATGAGCTAACAGCAGCTCAGGATGGAGCAACTTGTAGATGACCCATATCAAGTGTTGTCCATATCAGATTGCCAGAGAAGCTTTTTATTTGGCCGGTTTGTGAAGTGCGATCTGCTCCAAACATGGATCGGGTGCGTGTGACTAGACGCCGGCCACAGCTGCAAACTCTCTTTGTTCATTGAGATCTCATTTGTCAAGGCAGATAGCCGAGAGGGTATTAGTTAGTTAGCAAATATTGACATGCCACTTTGGTCGGGTAACTATCAATTGAAATCAGCAAATCAATGCTCCTAATAGCTGCTCATTACGCACTTGATGCATTTTCAGCGTTCGCATCAGCTGTGCATGTCAGTGCAGTCACAAACTATTACTCGACCAACTTCTGTGCATCTGCGTTTGAAGAAGCCTTACTAACTGATTGCATATCATCTGGATTACATAATCAGATTACAGAAATTAAGTGCTTGTAATTAGGTTAATTTGCATTTTAAAATGCTCAAAATCAGATTATAGTTAATTTTTTTTATTGATCACTTCATTAAATATATTCACACAATAGCAATAAGTTCTTTACAATTTTAATTTTAATCTTTTAATTTTTCTTAATTCACTTTATGTTGTTAATAGCAACACATGGGATATATTTTCGGTAACACTTAACTACGACTCTTCCCTCAATGAATTCTTCATTTTCTGCTTAATAATAGTTAGTGCAGTAATTGTTAAGTTTAGCTATTAGCACTAATAAATTGGCTAATAATCTACTAACTAATAAGTAACGGTAACACTTTATTTTAAGGTGTCCATAATACAGAGTAATTAGTAGTACTTAGTAGTAGCCGTTGTACTTACATAAACAAAATGTACTTGTGTAACTAAGTTATGGAACAGTTTGTAATGATGTAGATGTAACAGACAGCCAGTGTTACACACATGTTACACACCGAGTCTGTTACACAGATACTTAAGTAACCAAAAGATTGTCACATATGTGTTACAGACTTTAATCAACGTAATTATAAATTCAAGTATACTGCCGCAAGCTACTTAAAATGAAGTGTATCAAGATTGTAGTTAAGTGTAAGTATCTGTGTAACAGACTCGGTGTGTAACGTGTGCTGTCTGTTACATCTACATCATTACAAACTCTAATTACAGGCTGTTCCAGAAATTAGTTACATAAGTACAAGGGCTACCACTTACTACCTTATTAGATAATTACTTGTGTTAGGACACCTTAAAATGAAGTGTTACCTAAGCAACTAATAGGTGTAGCTGTAAAATAAAGTGTTACCATATTTTCTTTGCATTTTAATATCAAAATGGTACAATATTATTCTATTTAAATCAATTTGATAAATGGTTTACATTAAAAGTAATGAAAAAGCAGTCTGATTATGTTTCCTAAAATATGTAATAGATTACGTTACCAGCTTGTGTAATTTGGAGTCAGTAACGGACTACAGTTTGTTAGCTCTGGCCTTTTAGGTGGTTGTTTTGTAGCTTGAACGAGGTGACTCTTAAATGTCTAGAGTGCATCTGACTGACACGCTGCATTTAAAAAGAATTAATGTCAGTTTTTGCATTCGCACGTTTAATTAAGTTAAAGCAGTGACCTTTCATCTGTTTGCGATGGAAATCACAAAGACATTTTCTCTTTACGTCGTCTGCGGCGCTCGCACAAAGTGGAGCGGCGTTCGTCGGGAGAGGATCTTTATTTAGACACCAGATCTTCCTAGATAAATAAAGACAGTGTTAATGGAAGAGGGGCGAGTCGGATGCGTGTCAGGGGTTTGCCCAGATAAATCATTAGATGGAAGGTTATTGGAAATGCAGGGAGATAAAAGACTGAAGAAGCCAGTAATTGCCTTAAAGATCAGACTACAAAGCATTAGCCCGGCTTTTACAAGGCCAGTCGGCAACAAAAGAGTCGTAATTTATGAGCTCAGCGTAAAAGAATAGCATAATTGCATTAAAAATTAATGCTAATGAGGTCTAAAATGGGGAAGGTGGTTATTATGAAAGTTTGTATTCATCTTCTTTGGCCTGAATGATGGCTAGTGGCTTGATTAATGGCTTAATTTCTATCAATTAGCCGGGCCAAAAATAAATAAATAAATCTATCCACAGAGACGGGGCTAAATTGAGTATTGAATTACATATCTCAGGCTGATGCTGAGATGGAGGCCGGATTCCCAATGGTTTCCCATAGAGGCGATGTCCTTGTGTGTTTAACAGTTAGTATATGTTGATATGTGGACAGAGCCTCAAATTGATTTAAAATAATTTAAAAAACACACAAAACAAGAATTAAAATAAATTAAAGTTAATATTGTGTGTGTGTGTTTTTTTTTTTTGATCAATTGATTTACTTATTTTTTATTTAATTTTTTTTATTTATTTATTTTTACTAAGTATGATTTTAAGACCTTAAAAAAGTAATGCAAATTAATAAAATACTTTTATTCCATTTGCATCTTCATAATGAATTTATATATTGTAATTATGACAAGTTTTAAAATGGTTTATCAGGTAGAAGCTAGGTTTAAAAAAATCCTCGTACAGAACTAGAAGAGTGACCGATGGGGGCCTTGGAGTCAAAAAGGTTGAGAAGCACAGAGTTGGATGAATTGTAACAAACACATAAACACAGCTGTGCCAGCGCGTGTGAGAGGTCTTTCCATGTATTCTAGTGTAGTTTTCTCTCTCTCACACACACACACACTCGTCTCAACGGACGCTTCATTCTCAATCGGTGCAGTGCCATCATTAGGTCTTGTTTTGCTTGCTCATGACATTCAAAAGCACCTTTGAATCCGCGGCCGTTTGAGACCGACCACCTGATGATGGGCAGTTACTGCTTTAATTATTCCATCAGTGATGAGAGCCGTTGTAATTTCGCTCATGGAAGTAAGGCATTCAATTATGGGAATTAATCGGGCACAGTGAGTTTTTTGCGTTCACTTTCAGCGCCGGACCTTGGGTTGTTGAACATCGCCCTCTTGTGGTTTCCTCTCGTCCTGCCTGCTGAAGAGCATCTTTTAGTTTGACTTTAACCTCTTGCAAGTAAAGAAAAACCGCTTTTAAGAGAGAGTGTTAAGACCAATTGATCTGCTGTTTTTTAATCACTTTATTCACATTTAAATCTACATTCATTCATGTTTAACAAAAAAGGAGTATGTTTAGTCCTTGAGGATAGCAGGGAAAGAGAAAACATGCTTCAAATGAGCAGAATCCATGTCATCATATCCCTCTCTCTCTCTCTCTGTCCGTCTGTGGTTAGGACTGCTATAAGGCTTGTGTAATGCGGCGACAATGGACTCTAAATTAATTTTGTGGATAATGTGTCAATATTAAATGTCAACTTTGACCTGGCCTTGTGCTGATCGTGTCTGGTAGAGCTGTCTCACCGACAGCGCTATCGATTTTCTGCTATCTGCTCGGCACGGACCCCTCTCTCAAAGTCCATTATTTTTGATTTTCCTATGAAATACATATCTTTACTCACTGACATCTGACAAACAGCATATGGAAGTCATTTTATCTACCAATAATGTGTTTGTCAAAAAGTATGAGGCATTAATGGAATTCCGGGCCAAGGATAGGTTGTCACTGATATATCTGGGTGGGCTTGTGTGTTTGTGTCTGTGTATCAGTCATTAAGATGTACACACACACACACACACACACACACACAGGAGGAGTAATAAGTGTGTGATTGAGAGCCAGTGGACTGCTGTCATCTTAAGGACGGTCTGTAGACTCCTAGAGGATATTGCGCCTGCGTTTTGCCTCAAGTATGTGTATTTTTGAGAAGGCAAGCAGTTATCGGTGTGTGTGGACACACGCCTGACATCGTTTGAGCTCATTTTATTGCAGGTTTGTTTCTCCGAGCATCACATCAACAATGTTTTATGGTGTGTGTTACAGTCACAAATCAATGTTTATATGTATGAAACTCGATATTCTTCAGATTGAGTCTCTGTAGACGTTTTCAGCCATTTCCTAGGAAAGAATGACAGTGCTACAGTGTTTAAGTGATGTTCATAAGCTGTATGAGCAATCAAAATCTGTGTGTGTGTGTGAGCGAGAGAGAGAGAGCGAGTGTTTCAGCTAACAGAGAGAAAACCAGAGCAAATATTCATTTATTCATTAAACGAGCGGAGCGAGAAGATGTGTTGTGACAGTTGCTCCCTGGCAGTTAATGGATTAAATTAATTCCTCTCATTAGCGCAGGGATCTGTGTGTGTGCGTGTGTTGCTTCATACCTAATAGTGTTTGTTTCTGAGCATTTTCATGCATATGTGTGGAGAGAGATTAAATTGTGGGTGAATTTGAGTATCAGTAATACATTGTGTTTTCTGTTTTAGGACGTCTTCATTTAGCGCAGTCACACAAACAAGAGCGCTGATGTTGTGAATAACAGCACAGCTGTGGCTGTAGGTAATCACTGCTTATAGTTCAACAAACAAGAAGTTAATACGGCGTAACAAATATTAGATGCAATATTACAGGTTACCCTGTTTATTTATGAAAATAGTACCAAGCGATATCACATTAGGTCTTTATTTCCCAAATAAATGTGTAGAGTAAACAGAAGATCCATTTACCGTGAAGAACCTTAGAAGTTATTGTTTTCATGAAATCTCCTTTAAATTCTGTCTCTCCTGATAATTCTCTGTATATGACTGGATTACTCCACTTTACACATTCTACTAACTAGAAGTAACTTAACAACTACATGTCAACTGACTCTCAGAATATTAGTAAACTGTTAGGTTAGGGTTAGTAGAATAAGTTACCATGTACTTGCAAAAAAGTTAGCAGAATGTGGAATATAGAAATGAAAGTGTTCCCTACTACACTAATCAGTGATCACTGAAGCTATAAAAGGTTTGTGTCCATATTAATATTCTCAACCACCAGAGGGCATCAACGACGGGCAGCCTATAGCTCGAAATAAAGTTTCTGTGTACCCAAAATACATTATTTCTGCAGGAAATATTAAGCATGAACATATACATCCCCTGATGTGATTATTAGGAGAAGCTGATTACAACGTACAGCAAATACCAGAATAAGAGCCTGTGCGAGTTTTTGCTTCATTTTAACTGGTATAACCATAAATGCTTCAAAAACATGCATCACATCTTCAAGCGGGTACACAACACTTGCTGTTGACTTGTAAAGCGTGTCTGATGTCTTCTCATTGACCAGCGTCCATTTCAGACTCTTGAAGAACGTCTAGAAGAAGAAGAATTAAAGAGCCACAGACTAGATAGCACATACTTGTTGTTGTCAATTACTATTTTACATGTTGTTGAAGTAGGTTCATTTTACTAACTAATCTAAATGATTAACAACGTCATTTTTACCACCACTGATTCATATCCTGAATAAAACTCCAACACATCACGACACAACTGCATAAACCTCAGTGAATAACTCCAAACCAGTGAGTTTGTGCAAAACCTTACAAATGTTAGAATAAATAAATCTGTATTCAGAATAAATTAGCTGTTGATGAAGATGAACGTGCAGTAAAGCAGGATAAATTCTCAACTACAAAACGAAATGTTATCGCTAACACACTTTGCAGGTTGTAAAGGGAGATTAAAGCTGTGTTTGCTCCGTTAGGAACGTGAGTTACTTCAGTGCTACGAATGAAGTCACCAAGAAATCAAAAAGGTCAATTCAGAACCAGTTCTCACTATTAACTAGTTGGTTAATAGCATGCCTAGCATTATCATATTGACAGTTTATTAGTACTTTTAAAGCTCTTATCCTGTCCAATACCTGAACTTAACAACTGCCTTACTATTAGTAAGAAGGAAATGAGTTGTTTACAATTAATGAAGAGAATTGTACCTTAAAATAAAGTGAAACGACAATTTTCTTACTTTTTTTCTATTTTCACCCTGCGTTCTTTTTCCTCGTTAACAAAACTCATTTTACTCTGATATACACTGAAAAAAAAGTTTTTATGTTGAATTTACTTAATTTTATTACGTCAAAGGGTTGCACGAAATAAATGTATCTAAATCCAGATATATTTTTTTAAATTGAGTGAATTTATATTTTATAAGTTGAGTTTACTTATATTTTATACATTGAGTTTATTCATCTCTTTCAGTAATTTCAGATTAATTATATTCATAATTTTAGCTAAACTATTTTGAGTAGAATTTACTCAAATTAATTGTGCAACCAGATCAATTTAATCGTTTTAATCTATTGTATCTTCCATTAATATTCAGACAAATAAAGCAGACCCAATATTTTCAACTCTAACTTTATTTTTTGATCCCAAGAGATATTTTCTATATCTACAGAGGGCACTTAGTATCTTTAAAACGTAAATTCGGTACTTACAAAAGACCTATAAAGACCCTAAGCACATGCTCTACACTTCACCACAACGGTAACCCCCAAAAACACTAACATAGCAGAAGATCTTTTAAATACAAACATAAAAGAGCATTAAACATTAACACGTCTCCCAGTACAGACTCACACATTTTCATGTGAAGTGTGATCCTTTCCGTCCGTCTTCAAACTGGAGTATTCGAAGGGCACTTAACACAACAGATACCAGTCATTTTCCTCTACAAGCTTTTCTATTGTCTTTTGCACTGTGTATTCTTGCTTGTTCAGACAGTAGGCTGCTGTTTGGCTGGAGACATGCTGAAGACATGCTGAAGAGACGTGTAATGGGATCGGGACTCAACCAGAGTCCCAGGAGCACAGCTGCTTTAATGTGCCTCACGCACATCAGACTCAACAGTATCCAGTAGATTGACACTGTTACTCACTGAGAGATGAATCAATCAGCATGATGTTTCTCTGTTTCTGTGGTTTGTGACCAGCTGACCTGCCCCACTGACCTCTCGCCTGTCCACTCACCGCTCTGTTTTTTTGTTCCTCCAGAGGAGATGTCTCTCGCCGAGCAGGTGAGGAGGATAAAGGATATCGAGGCCATTGAGAGCGACTCCTTTGTTCCTCAGGCTTTCAAATCATCTCGGGATGGCACCAAGGTACATCTCTCTATTCTCTTTGCCTTCCTTCTCTCATATATATATATATATATATATATATATATATTCTTTTATTTGATTTCTTTTTGCTGAGTTACTTTCCGTTTGTCTGCAAATGAAATGATTGCCATTATATCTGGTTTGGTCTGTGGCACCTGTCCGCTTGAGCTCGGGCTCCTGAAAAGCGTCCGGCCATCGTTGGGCCCTCACTCTCTCCAGAGAGCATTACTGAAGAGCATTCACATTCGCCGCTCAAATTAGATTACTAACAAATGCTCACAGATCTCTGTGGTCTGAGACAAAAGGTGACAGTTGAAATGAGTCTGTATGATAGATTGCACCAGAAGGATCTCAGCTCTGTCTCTACAGACTTCAGCCATGCACTGGAAACTGATGCTAGACCAGCACTTAACATCACTACGTTTATTTCTGAACCAAGCACAAACAGCTCTTTAGATGGAGCAAAAAAAAAAAAAAAAACATACACAGAGGGTATTCTTTGGACAAACAGGAATACATAAATTCATGCACATTTGATTTTTTTCAGTTATTTCCATTCCATGCACACTCTTAAATCACTTCACAATCCCATAAAATAATCTTTTTTGACTAAATGGTTCTATAAAGAACCTTTAACATCTGAAGAACATTTCTGTGTCAAAAAAGGTTCTTTGTGGTGAAGGAAGGTTCTTCAGATTATAAAAAAAGGACGAAAGAGATGATCCTTTAAAGAACCTTTAGACTTCTTGGTTCTTTGTGGAACCAAAAATGTTTTTTTCTAGAGCCTTTCAAGCTTCTTATTTTTAAGAATGTAATTAGATGATCTGAATAAAAGTGCTAACTCTCACTTAAAGGTGCCCTAGAATGTAAAACTGAATGTAGCTTGGCATGGTTGAATAATAAGAGTTGAGTACATGGACATAA
>JAUCMS010000025.1:4435409-4446671 GCA_032357445.1 Enteromius radiatus
CATTTTTCCCCTTACCTAAGCTACATACCTTCTGTGTACATATCAGACAACTATTTAAAATATTCTCTCAATGCATTTTGTGGCACCTTTAATGTTGTCTGAAATATCCATTCAAACTAAGAGAGCTGATGGAGTGATGACATAGAAAAAATAAAAGGAAAGCTTAATTATTATCATGAGTTTATGTAATGATTTGTTTATGATCGATTATGATGTGAAGCTTCCATACAGATGCCGTCACTTCATGTAATAACAGATTTACATTGATCAGTGCAGATACATACAGCATAGTCATGAGGTTTGATTTCATGTTGTCTAAGGGCTTTACTGATGTGTGTGTGTGTGTGTTTAGGCCGTTATGCGTCTCTACAGCTGGAGTTCTCTGCAGCAGTGAAGACCAGCGCTGAACAGAAAGACCTCATCCTCAAACTAGAGCAGGATCTCAGCACCATCCAGACCATGTCACGGCCCGATGCTGAGGTCAGATGCACCAGCCTATTATTATCACAATAATAATTCAGCTTTTCTTTATTTACTAGCAGATTTTATTTAATAAACAATAAAAAAGATAAGATTAATCAAATTAATGCAGCCGTAAAATAATTTGTAATGTTTCAAAACGTTATGCTTTTAATCAGCACCACAGCTGTTTTTAACATTGATAATAATCAGAAATGTTTCTCAAGCAGTAAATCAGTACATTAGAATGATTTCTTACAGTAGGATCATGTGACACTGAAGACTGGAGTAATAAGAATAAGAATTCCGATGCACACTTTGTAGGAGGAGTAAAAAACCATACGTGAATCCGTTCCAAATGACACCTTGACACACATCACAGTAATTTGTGATAGTGACTGTTTTTTTTTGTCATCTAGGGTGCAGACAGCAGCGTGGTGATCGTCCCTGAACCCATTAAAGAGGCCACCGCTCTGTTCTCAGGTAAATTAAAGCACATGTTCATATTCATGGACACATAATACAGACTGTCATCAATCCCTTTAGTCATGAGATGTTCATACAGCTGTTTTTCTCTGTGTGTATGTTGAGGTGTGGGCGGCTCTCCTCAGACAGATCTTCCTCAGGGTCAGATGGACTCTCTGCTGTCCATCATCTCCAGTCAGAGGGAGAGATATCGCTTGCGTAACCAGGAGCTGGAGGCTGTGAGTTCACGTTACTGTAATGATTCCTATTGCTCAGAGAAAGAGAGGCTGAATGTGCCGTGTTGTTGTTGTTGTCCGTCAGACGAACAGCTCCCTACAGCAGACCTTACAGGCTCTTCAGAGCGAGCTGGACAGTCTGCGGGCTGACAACATTAAGCTCTACGAGAAGATCAAGTTTCTGCAGAGCTACCCAAACAGAGTAAGTCACGGCGAGTCGCTTCTGTGTGGATGGCACTAAGGTGCAGCTCCTGTGGGGCCCAGGGGTGATTTATCTGGGATAAGGCACGGTTAGCAATCAAATTAAATCCAGATGTGGCACAGAAGCTGCATCTGACATGGTATTTTGGTAAACTCATATTTATTGATTAATTCAGCTCAGAGGTATGTATTTACACTGCAATTACAATTATGAAAAAATGCACAAATGCAAATCAGTACGCATAAAAAAAAAAAACATGTTAATGCCCTAGTTTTGTCTTAAGTTGCACACCAGTATTGATTTTTTTTCTAAAGCATGTTTATAAAAATTATTTAAATGTCCTAATTGAATTATGGCCTAATCCTGGCTTAGGCTAAGCCCTGTCTGTGAAACCAGACCTTAATTGTTTATTGAACCATTTATTTAAAATTATTTTCTAATTTCCAGAAGTGCTGATATTCGGTAAAAACATTTTTTGTGAGATTTTGCTTAGTTTATCATCTAGAAATATAAGACAAAATGATACAGGAGCATTTCGGGCCCCAATATCTTCAATTTTGGGGTTGTTCTACTGACTGCTTTCTACTAAGCTCTCAAGACGCGTTTGTTAATTTTTCGCTAAATAAGTAACACACTCAATGACAGCTTTAAAACAACAATTATGATTTTGTCATAGATGACACACATCACACACTAGTGCCATAACTGCAGAATAATTGGATTTCATTTCGTATAATTAGATCTCTAGTGTTAGGGGGCATGAATGAGATTGTAGGTTAGTAGATGGCGAGCACTAAAGCCTGCCGTGTGTTTATGTATTAGGCTGGAGACAGTGATGATACAGTGATGCGTTACTCATCTCAGTATGAGGAGAGACTCGATCCCTTCGCTTCCTTCAGCAAAAAGGTGAGAATGTGAACACATTCAGATTTCAGCTTTGGAGTTGTTTGTTGGTTTTGTGCGTTCAGGTTTTAGTTGTGATTTGTTTATAATGAGATTTTCTCTTCAGGAGCGTCAGAGGAGATATCAGAGCCTCAGCCCGTGGGACAAGGCCACGCTCAGTCTGGTGTGTGACCTGTGTTTGTGCTGATATCATGCTTACTCACATCCAAAATCTAAGTTTTTGTTTACTGCCATAAATAGCCATAGATATTAGTATTGTAATTATTCTATAAAAAGTATTACTGTTATTATTAATATTTATACTATTTACTCTTTTATACTTCAGTTGTATTAAAGGAGTAGTATAATTCTTTGATTGGCTTTATTTTTTCCCTGTTCTTTCTTTTTTGTATAAATTAAAAGAATAGTTCGCCCAAAAATTGAAATTTGCTTAAAAATGCACTCAGGTCACCCAGGGTGTAAATGGGCGTGTTTCTTTATTAGACGAGATTTGGAGAAAGTAGCATTACATCACAAAAAATAAATAAAAATCACAATAATCCACAAGTACTCCACACCACTTCAGTCCGAGAATTAATGTTTTGAGAAGCCAAAAGATGAAACGAATCCATCGCTAAGACGTGTTTGACTTCAAAGCATCTGCTAAGAGTCAGGAGAGAAATCTGCACAGCTCTAAACACATATTTGGGTTTTGATGTGAGAGACAACAGGAGATGGACTTTTTCACTGGTCTTATTATGGATTATGGGCTCATAGTTTAGCTGGAAGCAACAGTTTGAAGTCAAAAACTTCTTAATGCAGGATCTTTTGACTTCTCCAGATGTTAACTGATGGACTGAAGTGCTGGGGATGTATTTATCAGCTGTTTGGACTGTCGTTCTGACGGCACCCATTCACGTCCATTGTGGAGACACTGATGCAATGCTAAATGTATCCAAACACCACAAAAGAACAAACTTGAATTTTGGATGGCCTGAGGGTGAACACCCTTTGATTTTAAGGATATGTTCATTAATGTTCATTCATTATTATTTTTCTGCTTGTGCACAACACATGCTCACATATCACCAGACCTGCTCTGTTCTCTTGGTCTTCGGTGACCATTTCTCTGCTCTCTTGCCATCTCTGCTGATTCTCAGTGAATCTGTTTCAGGGTCGTGTGATCCTCTCCAATAAGACGGCCAGAACTGTGGCGTTCTTCTACACACTGATCCTGCACTGCCTCGTCTTCCTGGTGAGTCACATGATCCTCCGTGTACACGGTCCATCACGGCTCATGCTGTCCTGCTGTTTTAAGCGTTTGTCCTCTGTGTGTGTGATCAGGTGCTGTATAAAGCTGCCTGGAGTGAGAGTATCGGACGGGACTGTGCTGCATTTTGTGCAAAGAAGTGAGTGTTTTTATCCTGAATAACGTTTGATTGAATGAGTTTCAATGTGGTTTCTGGGTCACACATACTCTTTCTTCCTCTTTCGTCCCACAGATACTCAGACCACCTGCACCGTTTCCACGAGGATGGAGACATGTGGCAGTAGCGGCTTCTATCCACCAGAGAGAGCTGTTCATAATCATAGCTTGTCGTTTGAGTCCTAGTACTAGGACCAGGTTAGTTTGGGGATATACTGGGGTTAATATTAAACTAACAGGAGTTTTAAAAGTTTGAGATGTTCTACAAGTCACGTGTTGAGCATTTTCTCTATTCACTATTATCTATTTGACTTGAAATCAATCATGTCTAACATCTGTAACACCTGCCCAGGGGTGATCTATTGCTCTTCCATACATGATTATAATGCATTACAGAAAAATCTGTGGTAACGGTTTATTCAACTTTGTGCCACATTCAGACACAAAGCATCTGTCACAATATTGATATCCCTTCATTTTGTATTTTCAACTACTGGCAGTTGAGAAATAGTCTCTTAAAATACAAATTTAAGCTTTCAGGGAATGTGTGTTTTCTTTATTATGAGGTCAGTCTATTAATAAAACAAATAAAATCAAGTTTGGGGGTCAGTAAGATTTTTTTATATTTTTGTAAGGAGTTTCTGCTCATCACGGCTGCATTTATTTTATTTAAAAAATACAGTAAAAACAGTAATATTGTAAAGTATTATTACAATTTGAAATAACTGTTATCTGGGTGTGTTTCTGTGATGTATTTTCAGCATCATTACCCCAGTCTTCCTTCAGAAATCATAATAATATACTGATTTACTGCTCAACAAACATTTCTGATTATCAATGTTGAAAATGATGTTGTGCTGTTGAAAAGAACAGCATTGATTTGAAATAGAAATCTACTGTAACAAAGTAAATGTCTTTACTATAATAAATGCATCCTTAATTAATTATTTTTGAACCGTATGAACCAATAATTGAATATATTTGAACGTTTTCTTCACTGATTCAGAGGAACATCTGTGAAGTGTCTTTAAATATATAAAGATTGCGAAATGGCATGGACTCCTGCGCACTGAAGGCAGCATCCGCTGAATATAATCATTAATAAACGAAGGGCTTCCTGTGGACTGTCCTGAGAATATTTCTTATACCGATGATGCTCGAGCAGTGGGTTCGCTCGTGGGTTTATCTTTTTCATCGTGGAAGCAGAAGCTAAAGGCTCATTTTGTAATGAATAATTAGTGAGACTGAAAACAGTCTCCTCCATCAGTCTGCCGACATCCAGCGGGGTGTTGTGCGCTTGAATAATTCATCTAACGGCTCTTAATGAGTCCAGACCCTCAGCAGTTCATCCCAGGAGCAGCTGGATCTAAACACACACACACACGGCCTGGGTTAATGGTCGGATGCTTTTGGGCGTAAGGTTAGATTTATTGTGTTATTGACAGTAATGGCTTTCAGTGAGATTCAGAAAGCACTTCTTCAGTGAAGCTGCGGCTCCTCGTTTCATCTGACCTGCGCAACCTCTGCTCCTGCGTTTCCCAGAATGCTGCATCATCACACTGGCCTGCCTAATTTCCTGTGACATCGTCTGTCGGAGGTCTCAGCCCATGTGACCAGACCCGGCCAATCAGAGAGTGTCTGATGCAGCGACGCGAGAGACTGATCTTTACTGCAGCTGCAGATTATGTCTCGCCGAAGCTGCTTGTGAATATAATCTGAGCTGCATGCTTTGTTTTTTATATGTGACTCCCTGAATTAAATCTATGAGACTGAGAGAGTCAATGATAGCGAACACTGTGTTGATGAACCGTGCTATTTACCCACTTCTGTTCAAAAACACTGTATTATACAGTATATATCCAGTGCATATGTCATAACTTTGATCCTACATATCTTGTTTAGACACACAGGTATGATGAACAGTGTTGGGAAATGCGATAGGTTATGAGTTACCCTAACTAAAATATAATAAGTAGTGTAACTATTTCAGTTACTTATAATGTAATTGATTACATTTAACTACTATCATTTTCAAATACGTACAGTAGAACTGTATTACTGTCACTGAATCCTTGCTCACTTGAACTGAGATGATGATGAATTCATTTTTAAAGCACAGCCACCAGAACATCTGACTGACTTTGAGATCATTATGAGGTTAAATACAGACTTAAAATCACATATAGGTACAAGAGAGGTGCTTCATGAAGCCATAGAAGAACCTTTTTTGTCTACATACACCTTTAACATCTGAAGAACCTTTCTGTTTCAGCTTCTTTGTGGCGAAAGAAGGTTCTTCAGATTATAAAAAGTTAAGAAAGAGCTGGTTCTTTTAAGAACCTTTGACTGAATGGTTCTTTGTGGAACCAAAAATAGTTCTTGTGCGAAGATTATTTTTAAGAGTGTAACAAGAAAAGGTTTAGTAGATACTTTGATACTGTTTTTGAAATCAAATATTTGCATAGTTATGACAGGAAACTGGCATCTAACAATGTCTTGTAAAAAACAGTTAATCTTAAAAAATAAAGTATGTACATAAACCCAAAGAAATAAAATAGTTAGCCAAGAAGTGTGTGTCCTATTCTGTGTCCTAAATATATTTTAGAGCTGACAAAGCAAGTGTGTGTGTGTGAAAAAGATACTCCCTTTGTAATCCTTAACAAGTAACTTTAATAAAAAAAATTCTTAGTAACTGTAATTGATTTCAATTAATTTAGTGATATTATCAGTGTAACACTGATAATGAATCTCTCAGACGCTCTTCTCTTCCCTCTTCAGCTAAGGATATCACACATTCAGCCTCGTTCTGAGGAGTCTGTCTGTTTCTAACATGATTCATGTTTCTTCTATTATTTGACAAGCCTGTTTGGTTAATACATGAATGAGAATGATTACAGTAAACGGCTGAACGACCGAGTGCGCTCCCATGAAACCTGTGTTGTTTGATGAGAAAAGCACATGTGTCTAGAGTGCAACTCTTTATGAACGTGTGGATTCACTCTCCTCCCACAGTGCTTTGCGGCTCAGAGTGTTTGGACACTATGTGTAAAAAAAATCAAGTGGCATGGAGATCCAGGATAGACTGTGATTATGTGCTATTTGGATAAAAGTGTGCATGATCTTTTCACGTTTATAGCTCATTTGAGCAATTCAAGCAGAAAAAAAACAAATACATTTATGAATTAAAATATTTTTTTAAAAGCAGCATCTCTTTCAGATCACTCGAGGATAAATGTAAAATCATAACAATAATCATTTAATACCTGATGCTGTTTTAAAAGAAACCCAACTAGGAAATAAAACAATCATCCTCCTGAAACAGTGGTGCTTTATAGCAATTGCTGCAATTTATGAAAGAAATCAGTTAAATGTGTTTGTGGGTTTTGTGTAAAAACCTCCTTTGTAATCATTAACATTTTCATAAGTAACTGTAATTTAGTGTACTCTTATTTTTTCTCAGTAACTCTCACTGATTACAATTACATTTATTTTGCAATTAAATTACTAGTTACTCCCCAAGTCTGATCAAAATAAAATGCCAGATGTGGCAACAGTCTTGCTGATATGTGTACAAGAGCACTGGCTGTACATAAAGAGAGTAGCCTATACAGTATGCCGTACAGTAAGCACAAGCTATCAGCAGTGTGATATACACTCATGTGATCTGATCCTGATGGAGGAGAATGATGCTCTGAATCACCTTCACTCAGTGGTGACCAATGACTTCATGACGTGGCCCATTTAAGGGCCAATCAGAAACGGCGCCGCGTCCCCTTTAAGAGCAGCTGCATTGCCTGGAGAATAGATGTGCGCGCGTCATGTATCCGTCTCTATACTGCTCACTTATGGATCATAAAGCGATGCGATGCGCTGGACTCCTCCACAAACCTCTGTCGATGGATCTGGAGTAACAGCACCGGCATCAGATGCAGTGACGCATTTATCGGAGGTAAGAACGAACGCGTGTGATACAGGGGCCGGGCGTTAATTCAGGACGCGTCCCGGAACGCGCGTCGGAACGCGTCCTGAATGAACGGCCCTTCGCTCTCATTCATTATGCGCCGCTTTACCTACATAGACGCGCTCGCGTGTGTTTATTTGGGTTTGACGCTCGTTTAAATGCACACGGTGACGGATGATTAAAGGCTGATATGGGTCACAGTCTCTGCTTCTGGAGATGCTGCTTCAGTGTTGGTGATCTGCACAGTGTTTTGTATGGATGCAGACGTGTGTGTGTGTGTGTGTGTGTGTGTGTGTCATTGATTCAGGCCTCGTGCACCGGCTTCATTCACAGGGATTCAGAGCATCACGTATCATCTACCCAATAACAGAGAACCTGAAATGATCAAATGATGCATGCATGTGAGCACAGATGCATAAACACACTGCAGCTTACTGTACACACACAGACACACACCTATAGAGATTCTGAGGGTGTGAGGGGCACTATAAGGACACCCTACCAGTATAAACATTCAAATCTATAAACCACTGGAACAAGGATGCTTTTTCCAGCATCAAGATTTTGGATACAATGTAAAATGAAAATGAGTAAATGGCATGCTGTAACTGGTTACTTTTCCCCACCATTTAGACTAAACCTATTTGTAACCTATTTGATACAAGATTTAGAGGTGAAGAAAATCATCATTTTAAAATATCCTAATTTAATACAAAATTGAATACTTGGAAGCACAACAAAAATGTTAGTTTGGTTAATTGATGATATTTGCACTCTCCGGAGCTCTGCCTATCCTTAAAAATGCTTTTTAAGTTAAACAGTAAAGACTTAAATATCCATAAAATAGCCTTTACCATGTGTTACTTAAAATAATATAAATGTGTGTGTGTGTATATATATAATGTTATATATTAGTAATAATATTGTAATATTGGTGTAACCCCCCCTGAGTCCACTTCCACCACGACCCGTCCTCGCTCTAAGCGGATCTCAAACCCAGGTCTCCGGCATGGGAGGCAGGCGCTCTAACCAGGAGGCTAAAGGCCATGACCTCTAGCGTCAGTCACTTGACCGCCTCTTTTTTGGAGATCAGGGGTATGAGGTTTACTTTCACAGGCCTCCGTTACGTAGACACCTTTGGTAAATAGCTCGGTGGAAACAGACTAAGAAAAAAATAGATTTAGTGGTTTGTCTGTACGCTCTCAGAAATAAAGATACAAAAGCTATAGCTGGGTGGTACCTTTACAAAAGGGACATGTTTGTACCTAAAGGGTCCATTTTGGTAGCTTAAAGTGTACATATTTGGACCTAATAGTTATAAAAAGTCCAAGTGACCTTTATTTCTGAGAGTGTATTGTCCATATTCACACCAATCTTATCTTTAATTTAAATTTAAAGTTTATCAAAAATAAATTTGGAGAAGTGCAGATGCTGGTTTTGTTTTGGGATTAAAAAGCCTCCAAGAGCAACCGCTGAAATAACCACAAATTGTTTGGGAAAGTTGCTATAAAAAGCCTTTTGATGTCCTCAAACAACAAACCTATCTCAGGAAGCTTCAGCAGGGCTGTGGCCCGATCTTCCAAAGCACACCTCAAAATCAACAAAATAGTTCACTAAGCACAGAATGAAGGTTTTTTCATGGACACAACTCCACAGAGAACCTTGGGATGAGCTGAAGAAGTCCATAAGTTGCCTTGCCATGTGTTTGTTACACTATAGAAGAAGACTCAGAGCCTGCTATCTTGGAAAAGGGAGATTGCGCAAAATATTAAATGCATCCTTTTTTTTTCTTTCTGTTGTTTTACTTTAATTTTCTGTGTGTATTTTGAATGAAAGATAAATACAAAAAAAAACAACAACAATTGCATGGCTTGTTTTGCTCGTATATTCCAAAGGTGCCAGTATTTGTGGAGGCCGTTGAGTACTGTATCAGTCTCATACACTGATCTTGTGTTATACACTTGTCTTAATGTCACGTGTTCAGTGAATGGCTCTTATTTTCAGACAGATGCTGGTCTGTGTGTCCCTGCACTTTATGATTGGAAAATAAGTGTACTGTCCAGAGAGAAGAGACTGCTGTGTATCTGTGTCACAAAAGGGATTGTTACAGTTGTGCTCATAACACTACATTATTGCAGAATATGAACAATTTTAACTAAATAAGAGGGATCATGAAAATCGTGCATTTTTATTTAGTACTCTTCTGAATGAGACATTTCATATATACGCCACAAGACAAAACAATAACTCAATTTTCCAACATTTTTTGTATATTAAACCCTTTCCAACTGTATGATTTTGAGATTCATCTCTTCACACTGAGGGCTATTGGGAGTCTCATGCTTGACTTTTACAAACATTTAGTGATGCTTAAGAGCAGGGGGGTGTAAACTTTTGAACAGGGTGATGATGTGTAAATATTTCTTATTTTTTATTTGGTACTGCACTTAAGAAGCAGCATAAATACTTTTAGTGTTTCCCAGAAAACAAAATTAACACTTTACCCTGATCATCCAATTCTAAACATGAATGTCTTCACCGCATATATTTATATTACAGTCGTGGATCATCTAGAAAGTAACACAATATTGAGATTGAAGGGTGTGTAAACTTTTGAACTGGTCCTTTCTATAAATTCACTTATTATTTTGTCTTATGGAGTATATGAAACAAGTATATTATTCAGGACATAATTAAATAACGTCATTTTCCTGATCCCTCTTATTTTCTTGAAATTATTGACATTTTGCATATTCTGCAAGGGGCATGTCAATTTATGGGCACAACAGAAACTGCAATATATGTTCATGTACTGTACACTTCGGTGTGACTTGAGGGTCCTTCTGTGATGGAGTGGTATGCTTTTCTTAACATGGTTAATCTTGCAGAAGCTCCCGTCTGTAGGCATTTTGTGTTCTGCTATTTCTTTATGCCACAACATTTACAAAATGCATATGTTGAGTAAGTGTTGCGTATACATCGTGTGGTAATGGCTGTTTCATATATTGTTTAAGAAAGTGTATTTCCATGTGTTTTTGATCAGTGAGACTCTGGCAGTCAGATATTTAAGTGTAATGGATCTTATTTTCATATTCTTATGCTAGGCTTCGTTCACTTGGTGAATGTAAGCAAATGTGACTTTTGCTGCGGTGAGTGATGATAATTATAATGTTTACTATAAATGTTCCAAAGCCACAATGAATTGGTTAGCATGGAAATTCCCTTCATGCATATAATGGAGATGCTTGTGTGTGGTTATGGGGGTCTTTCATTAACTAGCATGCTTTCATTTGATTGAACAATAATGATTCAATGAGACAAAGGTAATCTAATATAAATATTTTCTGACATCTGTAGTGGTGTTTATTATAGTGCTTGACTAGTAGGTGGAGATGTTCCCAGACTGCTCAGACAACTCATTTCATTGCAATGCACCAAATTACTGACATTTCTCTAGAATATGTTTTTAAAAAATCAATAGCTTTTCTGATATTTGACAAATTTTCACTCTTTGTTATATTGCAGCCATTAGCTAAACTCATTTAAGTTCATTATTTTTCCTCATTAATGTACACACAGCACCCCATATTGACAGAAAAACACAGAATTGTTGACATTTTTGCAAATTTAT
>JAUCMS010000025.1:4452507-4464093 GCA_032357445.1 Enteromius radiatus
TCAACTAATGCTTCATTGTGAACAAATTAACCATTAATTAATGCTTAACTAATGACCCCCTATTCTGAAGTGTTACCTAAAATGTAAATGTATAATTTTTACCCATAAAATGTATTGTAGGTTGTAAATTATTAATCCAATAATTGCAATAGTTTATATGATGTAAATTGTGCTCATTTCAGTATCACTGTGGACAAGTGCACGTCCTGAGTTAGATGTGTTTCTAGGTCAACATATTTTGATCCATTTTAATCCAAAAATTTAGTTTGGCTTGTATCTCTACACCTAAACCCTAATCTTACCCACGAGTAATGCCTTAAATCAGAGGAAATGATAGATGACTGACACTGATGTACAAGCACTGAACACTTGACTGTAAGCCTAAACTTCCCAAAAACTATAAACTGGTTCTTTAAATCTGATTGGCTAATCACAAGGTTGTTCCAGGGTCAATAAAGATGTCGACCCAGGACACGTTGAACTCAGGTTCTGCGTGGACGAGTTGTTTATCTGGCTGTTGGTGCATCAGTTTCACTATGTTTTCCCTTTTTTTCATTTTTATGAGAGTATTTAACATATATTTAATGCAATTAATGCAGCATCTATTTTTCCCCCGGGATCCTTTGACTAGTATTACAATAGACTACATGAACATGCTATCAAGCGCTAGAGAAGTTAGTCAGTAAAATCTGCTGTGTGTCAGATCCCCGTCACGTGCATCAGCACAAAAGAAAAAGAGGAATAACTCACTGCTCTGCTCATTGATTCACTTTTGCAGCTCGAGTAGACTGAATAGATTGATAAAAACAGTATTTTATATTCACATTATGCATGTGCAGTTTATAGTTTATGTGAAGAGCCTTCCTGCAAAGCTACAGTACTCTGAAAGGTTAGGCACTTGTGTAAAAATACTGATGGGTTAAAAATGATATCACAAATAGACTGTTAACTAAATTAAATCAACATGTGGTGTTGTGTTTAAAGCCGCTTTTGTATCGCTGCACTTGAGCAGAGTTTCTCAGGTAGCTTTCTTGAAGCGTCTTGGAGACGTTGTTCTCCCCAGTTCTTCTGGATTTAGTTTGTTCTGTTTTTTCATGATTTCACTGAAAAGATAGAAATACCTGACTTAAAACCATTGTTATCTGGTGAAGATACTAGTGTTCTATTAATTTTGGCCATCACTGAATATATTTATATTTCTCTATATATTTCATGCTGTTCAGTGTGTGTTTGATTGACGTTGATTTGTGTTTGTAGTCATCTAAACCCAAAGTGAGCGTCCCTCTGTCTGCTATCGTGGAGGTGAGGACCACCATGCCTCTGGAGATGCCCGACAAAGACAACACATTCGTGCTCAAGGTACAGTTGGCTCTTCTTGCTCTACTCTAGATGGTCCTTCATCTCATACGCTCATGCACGTCATGTATGTAAGCTTTCTGTTCCTGGTGCGCTCAGTTCAAGCTGTGGTGTTGTGATGTGGATCTCAGGTAGAAAATGGTGCTGAGTACATTTTGGAGACCATCGACTCTCTGCAGAAGAACTCGTGGGTCGCTGACATCCAGGACTGCATTGACCCTGGGTGAGACACGTTCACTTAAAGGAATAGCTCACCCAAAGATTCTGACATCATTTACTTACCCTTCAGTAGTTCCAAACCTGTATGAATTTATTTGTTCTGCCGAACATGAAGGAAGATATTTTGAAGAAAGTTTGCAACCAGGCTTTTTTGGCCACCATTGACTTCCAGAGTAGAAAAAAAAGTCTATTACAATAAAAAAAAAAAAATATATATATATATATATACTTGCTTAGTATTTTTGTCTTGTTTTCTTAAATCAAGATGCATCTACTTGAAAAGCAAAATAACAAGATATTAAGAATTCCTTATTAAGAACTCCATCTTTAAGAAGTTAATTTTTTTCTTAAAAATTAGAAAGAAATACCTGTCAGTGGGGCAAGAAAAACAATCCTCTTTTCCCAGTGAATTAAGATAGTTTATTACCCCATTGACTGATATTATTGTCTTGTATTTAGCATAAAGCTAACAAACTTTGGGTTATTTTTTCTTTTATCTTTTAGAAAGCTATAATTATCTTTCACTAGTAAATGTATCTTGATTCAAGTATGTTTTACTTATTTATTTGTATATTATTTGTAATAGTTTTAAACAAGTAATATTTTACAATGAATGCCTCAGCAATTTACTACAGCGTTTTAGCAACACTTTACTGATCTAAACTGTAGTCTGATGCAAATACAGTACTGCTGTCAAATGATTAATCACATCCAAAATGAAAGTTTTTGTGTATATATTATATATGTATATGCACTCTGTATATTTATGTATATATAAATACACACACAGTATATATTTTGAAAATAGTCACACATATGTATACATAAATATTTTAAAAAGATGAGTTGCTTTGATAAAGATTGATTTTTCCTGATGTAGTTAATGTCTGTCTGTGTCACAGGGACAGCGGCGATGACATCGAGCTGGCGTCATGCGCTCACAGCCAGCCTCACAAAGACTTCTCTCTGGTGTCGTCCTGCAGCTGTGAGCTTCTGTGTGACGGTGTGTCTTCGTGCTTAACCTACACCTAAACCTGTCCTAGAGCTCAGCCGGGGTGTAACGGTACACAAACATGACGGTTCCGACATACCTTGATGTCACCGTCGCTAAATCCAGGCAGTGGGGTCCAATGGTATGCAGCGAAACAAACAGAAACGGGAAACAGTCCTAGGTCAGACACGGGGAATTCTGGGTACAAGGGAAAAACAAGACTTCGCAAAGAGAGAGTCTCTGGGCTAGTCTTATATACTGGAGGGAAAGAGTGATGAGGATCAGGCACAAGGGTTTATGGGAAATGCAGTCCAGGTAGTGATGTGACTATGGATGGGAGGTGACCTCTAGTGGTTATGGGTGGAATATCAGGAACCAGATTGTGACAATAATGAGTGTACAGTACAGTAATATTTGGTGAAATGCTCTTGTCTAGACGTCTCTTCTCTAGGTTTCTCTGGTGAACTGACAAGCTGTAAACACTGATGACTTGTCTGGGGTAAACCAAATGTTGCGTGACGTTTTGTTTTACAATTTTGAATTTCCTAAAAATTTGGAACGATTTCTTCTGTACACCTGCGTATCAAAAGACTATGAATATGCATGCCGTTACACCTCTAGAGCTCAGTCATTCTCAGGTCTGACAGAAGCTGCTGCACACATGATGTGTTCCTCTTAAGCTGACGCTGGTAGAGTTGGGTTTATGTTCTGGATGTGTTGCTCAGGTTCACACCGGGGGTCCGAGCGGCTCTGCTCTGCTGCTGCTGATCAGTTGAGTGCTGGCCGCTGTCAGGAGCCACCCGTCAACCAGCATCCCTCACACGTCCCATTAGAGCGGTTCCTGCAGTCTCCAGAGGCCCAGAGCACTAACACACCGTCAGGTACACACCACAGTGATGCCCCACCCAAGACAGTCACTTCAAACTGACTTAAAGAGGTCATGAACGGCCTGTATTTTATGTTGTGTACTGCTCTCTGAGGTTTCTGCGTAGACCTGCGTTCACCTCTCTCTTAAACACTGCATGCATAAATCAGTGGGCGGAGCTAAACAGTGATGTATAGCTAGTGATCTTCTTCTGTGGAGGCGGTGCTTATCCACACTATTACATCACAGAGTAGAACATTCCACAAACTGTTGTTTTGTCAGACTGGCTTCAACATAAGCTTTTTTAGACAAATGAGAAAGTTTTGAGATCTGAAACCTACAGGATGTGTTTATAGTGCAGTGACCTCTTATATGTCAAAAGGTTAAAGACATTTTGATTTCTCAATTCATGACCTCTTTAAAACACATGACCTACTCATTAGAGAGCAGTATTGAGCAACTAGAGAGGACAAATGTCCCCCACCAGATATTACAACATAAAAATAACAGACTGATTGCTTTTAGTTTGCAAATAAGACACACACACTTTCCACGTTTCCGTGTTTTATGGGTTCATTTTATAGGCGTATTTTCCCCCAACCTAACTTCTCCCATAAAACTTTCTGCTATTTTAGATTCTCGAAACACTTAATTCTGCATGATTTATGAGCTTGATTCATCATGAGGACCAAAAACAGAGAGAATACCAGGACACACACACACTACTCACATTGCTCCTGTCGTTTAGGAAGCCCAGGTGAAACCCCAGGTGAGGTGGAAGGAGATGCCAGTTTGACGGGTTACCCATGGTTCCACGGGACGCTGTCACGGGTGCGGGCGGCTCAGCTCGTTCTCACCGGAGGAGCATGGAGTCACGGTCTGTTTGTGATCCGCCAGAGCGAGACGCGTCCTGGAGAATACGTCCTCACCTTCAACTTCCAGGGCAAAGCCAAGGTGAGCACCGCTCGGCACATGTGATGACATCTGGACCATCCATGACAGCGTACTGATATTTGTAAAAATATTTTGTGGTAGTAAATTAGCATATTATATTCAAACATTTACTTAAACCTAGTCCCAAACTAAAGTGACTTGAGCTGGTTTAACAGAAAGAAACATGTACTGACTAACATTTTAAGCATGTTAATGCTTTTTTTTAATCTCAAAATGAACAGCAGTATTTTCTACAAAAAAAAATTCTAATTGAATAATGGCCTAATCCTGGTTTAGTCCTCGCCCTGTTTGTGAGAACAGATCTAAGGTTTTGGACAGTTTTTGTTAAAGTCATGGCAACATAGTGATTGGAAATTTAAATGTAACATTTCTAACTTAATAGATTAAGTGCTATATAGTGTGTGTGTGTGTGTGTGTGTGTATATAGGGCATAAAAAAGATATGCAAAGTCTTCTGAAAAAAAAAATTAACAGGATTATTTTTCTTGACCCACTTGCAGATATTTTTTTCCTCGTATTAAGTCAAAAAAATAAAAAAGGAAGCAAAATTTTGATAACCTTTTTAGAAAAGTAAAAACGTATCTTGATTCAAGAGTGCTTAGATACTTATACTAGACACCAAGGCAAGAATACTAAGTTTAAAAATCGTTTGCAGCGTATATTATATATGTGTGTGTGTTCCCATATAAATATATGGTAAGACTTTATTTTACGGTTACATCTATTAGTTGCTTATTAGCATGCATATTACTAAAATATTAGCCAGCAATGCAGCAACTGTTGCCCACTGCTCCGGGTGTGTGTTCGCGTTGTGTGTGTGTGTGTGTGCACGTTGGATGGGTTAAATGCAGAGCACAAATTCCTTGTATGGGTCACCATACCTGGCCACATGTCACTTCACTTCACTTATTCTATCCCTAATCCTACCCAATACCTAAACTTAACAACTACCGCATCAACTATTAATAAGCTGACAATTAAGAATTTATTGAGGGAATAGTCTTAGTTAATAGTTAACAAGTGTTACCTATTCTAAAGTGTTTCCAGATATATATATGGTATATGTGTGTGTAGAACTAATTTGTTCAAATATATCCATGATTTTTAATAATACCACCAAACGACAAACAACTCAAATGAATGCATTAATAATGAATGACTGAGTTATGTTTATCTGGATCTGTTCGGCAGCACCTGCGTCTGTCTGTGAATGACAGCGGTCAGTGTCACGTTCATCACCTGTGGTTCCAGACGGTCTCTGACATGTTACGACACTTCCACGCTCACCCCATCCCGCTGGAGTCCGGCGGATCCACAGACATCACGCTACGCTCATACGTACAGGTCCAGCGCTCGCCCACAGGTACCCAACACCACCGCTGACATCACCTCGCTCTTTCTAGTGTGTGGGGAGTAACTAACATCCAATCAACTAAAATGATCTCATTTAATTACCAAATAAATGCAATTGTAATCAGTTACAGTTACTAGGAAAAAATGTGTACTTACATTGAAGATATTTGTAAAATGTTCAAGATTATAAAGGAGACATTTTTAATACACAAACACAGAGATTTAATTGACTTCTTTCATAAATTGCATTGACTGCTCTGAATATATGAGACAGAGATGTTTTAGGAGACAGAATAGGACTCATGCTTATTTGACAAGGGTTGCATTTCCTGTTTGGATTTATGTATATGTCTTATTTAAGATGCTACGAATTTCATTTGGACAACTTTAAAGGCAGTTTTCTCAATATTTAGTTTTAGTGTTTTTTGTTTGTTTTGCACCCTCATATTCCAGATTTTCAAATAATTGTATAAAATATTATATTGTATAATTGTATGGAATATTCTTTATGATGTATAAATGATCAATGAACCTTATGACTGGTTTTGTGATCTAGTATCACATTTGGTTTCAAAAACTCTATCATATCTACTTAACTGCGTTTTAAATTTGTATTAATCCTGATCATGATCTCAAGGGAAAAGGAGTCTCTAAAGTCTGGTTTTGTGGTGCTGTGCTTTAAAATTAAATTGTTATCATCTTAATAAAAAAGATGAACCTATTACATTTCCAAAGTAACCTTCCCAGCACACCCAAACTAACAGAGACCGTCCACAGACACGGCTCTGTTCTGTTCAGGGTCCGAGGCACCAGGAACTATTGTTCAAGCAGACTGTGAGTGTTACATAGTGAGACTGTGATAGTATCGGCATGAAGTCTGCTCCAATTTACAGCTTGTTTTGGTCCAAAACCAGACAAGACAATCAGATATGCTTCAGTATATCTCTAGTTGGACTTCCGCACAATTAAAGCGCATTAAGCACAAAATGAGTTGTTAAAGTTCAGCAGACTTTAAGTGTCTAGTGTTTAGTATACTAAAAGTACAATCGCAGGGTACGTTTACTGAGTGCATAAATATGCAAATGTATTTGTAGTTTACTTGGCATGAAATAGATTTATTTCAATTACATTTTAGAATATTCATTGTTCTCTAGGGATCTGAAGTTGTCTCTAAGAAAAAAAGCAGAGTAAGTTTTAAGTGTCTGAATCAAAGCTCAAGTTGATGAACATCATGACTTCAGATGATTAGAGCAGGGTTCCTGCGGGTCTTTGATGCACAGAGATCCGCAGGATCAGTCATTTATTGAAGAAAAAATGACAACGATTACATATGATAGTCATAATGTAACATTAAAATGAATACAAAAGTATTTTGCTAAAATGTCTAAGAGAGTAATCTAATCTAAGTATAAAGATCTTCAGAAGTCAAAACACAAAGGCCTTTGAAAAAACTATAAAGATGGAGCAGCGAGGTGAAAATCACCTGATAGACAACAAACAGGAGGAACTGAACCCTCTCTGCAGACCACAAAATCAGACACTTCAACATTTTGTTTCATGTAGGTTTTTGTATTTTTGGACCAGATTTCATGTTATATATATTTCCGACTGTTTTGATGTAACACACATCCCTGAAGGTCGCTGGTGAGTGACTTTCCTGATCGCAATCAACCGTCAAAAAATAGTTGATTTGTCTGTGTTAATTGCATTAAATCAAGATCACTTTTGCACCTGATGTTTTATTTGTACTAGTAACAATGTGCTAAAACTGAGGCGATGAAAACTAAGATCCGCTAATATCAGGTGATGGCGACTGTAATCACTGTGAGGTTATTTCTATAATTATAATAATTTTAAATATCACTTTATTTAACATCTTTTGGACCATTAAAGAGAAACACTCTTCTGCTGCAATGATAGAGCTTAGAAGCACCAGGAAACACCTGTTTTGTTTTTTTGTTTTGTTTTTTTTTTAAGTTGCGAGCTGCTTCCAGCATTTGTGAGGATTTTCATCTTCTGAATATTTGCATATATGAACATATTATATATATATATATATATATATATATATAAAACAAATCTTTATGTGTTCATGTTTTATCATCACTTGAATGAAGATGGGTTTAATCAGAAATAAAAAAAAATGCTTTTCCAGTTGATGTCTGGGGATGCCTTTAACATTAATGTAGTGTTTTTCGCTGTGCTCCTGCTCTCTGGGTTAGGTGTGATCTGACTCTGTGTTAGTGTGTGCAGACGCGGCTCCTCATATCCCCGCTGCTCCGCGGGACGCTCCCGTCTGTCGAGCCGAGGCCCAGTCGTCGCAGCAGCTCTCCGGCTCCGCTCCTCCGTCAGACGCAGTGCTGTCCTCCAGCTCGTCCTCGTCTCCGATGGCTCAGCCGAGCGCCGGCCTGCACAGCCGCAGCAGCAGTGCCGAGAGACTGCTGGAGCCCGGGGCCACCGGGGCCGATGACTACCACGACAGCGATGGCCCTCGCCGGACTAGAGCCGTGGAGAACCAGTACTCCTTCTACTGACGCTGCTCCGCTTCACGAGAGAGCAGAGCTCCACCTGCTGCAGCACACTCCAGATCCTGACTCTTCTCCTGCGTGATGTTTCTGATGTTTTCAAAGAAGTCTCTCCTGTTGGGCTGTATTTATGTGTTCAGTAAAAATTGTGAAATATTATTAGAATTTACAATACCTGTTTTTATGAGAATATCTGTTAAGCTATCATTTATTTCTGTGATCTGTATTTTCAGCATCATTACTCCAGTCTTCAGAAATCATAATAATATACTGATTTACTGCTTAAAAATCATTTCTGATTATTATCGATGTCGAAAACAGATATTTCTGCCAATTATTTTTGATACATTTTATTTTTCAAGATTAACAGATTAATAAAAAATTCACAAGATAGCATTTATTTAAAATATAAATCTTTTGTAACATTATAAATGTCTATACTGCTACTTTTGATCAATGTAATGCGTGCTTAATTAATAGAAGTATAAATGAATTTTCCCCAATCTTTTGAATGGTGTATTCTAAGCTGTAAAAACTGTTTTCAACATTGATAATAATAAATGTTTGTTGAGCAGTAAATCAGTATATTAGATTGATTTCTGAAGGATCACTGAAGACTGATGCTGAAAATACAGCTGAACATCACAGAAATAAATTCAATTTTACAATAGATTCACGTTAAAAACAGCTGTTTTAAATTTTCATTATATTTCGCAAATGTACTGTTTTTACTGTATTTTTTGGATCAAATCAAGTCAGCTTTGCTGAGGTTTCTTTCAAAAAATGTAACCATTTTCCTTTATCCTTTATATACCAACACATCATGAAAATGATTTTGCAATCATCAACAAAACATCATTGAAAAAGAAGTAAATGATCATCTGAGAGCTGCCGTCTTTGATCAGTCACTTCATCAAACTCTCCGTCTTGTGCGTTTCTTGAGGTGTTTTATTTGGTTCGCAGCACCTGCTGACAGATGCTCATGTTCTCTTCATTCAGTGACAGTAAACACACCTCCACATCATCATCATCATCAGGATTCATCTGTGCTGTGTAAGAGAAGAGGACTCGTTCTTCTTGCAGTGTGTTCATGTCTTGGAGCTGAAGGGACTGTATGTGGTTTGAAGTCTTGTGGACAATAGAGAAGATGGGTTTCTTCAGGAGTGCGTCAGACCAGCAGCCATCGGATGTGTGTCTATTAGCAAAACTTTATGCCTATCATGTTTTAATTATGTTTGGCCACACATTATTCTAATATTAGTCATTTAGGACATCGATAGAGTTTGGGATGTACTTTTTCTGTTGATTTATACAATGGAGTGTAAAATGTGATATTTTTCATCACTCGTTTATTGGTATTTTTCAAATAATGGCCAAAAATGTAAACGAAGACAAACCTTTTTATGGGCTGTGGCGATTGGACATCACTGTACTTTTGTGTGAGACATGTGGGTGATGTTTTCCTGCACAAAGGGCTTCTTAACATCATCTGATCTTCATCGATGGCTTATTTAAAGGGACAGTTCCCCCCAAAATTCATTCTCTATAACGTTGTTGCAAACCAGAGTTTCTGCCTTCTGTTGAACACTAAAGAATAATTCAGATATACTGAAGGCCACTGGCTTCCATAGTATTTTTTTCCATGGAAGTCAATGGCTGCCTTTTTTATGTTCAACAGAAGAAACTCATATCAAAATAAATGAGTAAATGATGAAAGAATATTCTTTTTCAACCACTTCAAGTCAGAATCACTGATAAACCCTTATAACTTATGTCATTTTAATTGAAACAATCACATTTTAACATAAAACTGTGTTTGCTAAACAAGTCTCTTTTTTGACTGCTTCACTGACAAAAAAACAAAAATCTTTAAAATAATGTTTTTTTCAGGATAAAAAAGTGAGTTTTTGCACAGAACAGAAAAGGAGTGTTGTGCTTACCCCATTAGAGCATTATTTTGCTTATTTCAAGCAAAAAAAACACTTAATTGACTAAAACAAGACCGTATTTGATGACCTTTTTTTTTAGATATTTTGACTGGAAAGCGTGTTTTTGCTGTGTTTCTAGACAGACTGCGTCTCTGAATCTCATGAATACCATCCACAGACCTTCACTATATCTGCACTGTTATAAACCGTGACTGTCATTAATTGTGTGGTTTTCTCATGTGTTTGGTTCGTGTGCTGTCAAGGGTTTTTCACTGATCCTCAGATGTTTCAGCAGTCCTCGTTCTTGAAGAACAGTCATGATTTTAACCGTTACGAGTAACAGAACCAAAACAGCATGTACTTTAACTTCCACTGGATCGTTTGTTGTTAATGTCAACTAGTTGTGTCCCAACAGTTCAGTGTCACCCAAACCTGCGCCGAGAGACGAAACTCGTTCAATGCAACAGTAGAGGTCGTCCGATTTCATGGATGTGGGATAATAAAGTGGGAAAACAGGCCTGGATTTTAAAATCTTTGAATGCAAACCTTATTATTAATCATTTCACTGTAAAAATATGATTCATAAGTCATGGCTATTTATGTATTTACATTAACTCATAATAAGTTAACTTTTTTATAAGTTATATGAAATTCAGCTTAAGTTCTTTAATGTACTGTGTAATGATCTTAAAGTACAAGCAGAAGTTGAAATGCAAGGCAGCAACTGATTTGAGGTTTTTGAGATAAAATAGGGTTTTTTTTTACTGTGTCACAATAATGACTTGATCATGAACATGTTTTGTCATTTTTAAATGCTAAAGATATATAAACATCTAAACTGAATCACAAAGAAACACATTCATAAACTCGACAAAATAAGCAGCTGATATAAAACCAGACCAAAGAATGCTGGAAATAATCCTCCGGAGGGTTTTTGTCTTGACTAGACTCTTAAATAAAGCTGCTTGACAAACTCTTCACAGCGATGCTATACTTATACAAACACCATTTTTGGTTCCACAGAGAACTATTCAGTCAAAGAACCATCTCATTTCTAACTTTTTATAATCTGAAGTCACCACAAAGACGCTTTAGTGAAACAGAAAGGTTCTCCAGATGTTAAAGAGTCTTTATGGAACCATGTAGACAAAAAAGGTTCTTCTATGGCGTCATGAAGCACCTTTATTTTATATATATAGAGTATATATGTAATAATGTATATGTAAATGTTTAAAGGTGCCATAGAATGTAAAACTGAATGTATCTTGGCATGGTTGAATAATAAGAGTTCAGTACATGGACATAACATACTGTGAGTATCAAACACCATCGTTTGCTACTTCTTATAGAAATCAAGTGTTTGCAAAAGACGACTGAAAAAAGGTCCAATTCCAAC
>JAUCMS010000025.1:4467884-4480102 GCA_032357445.1 Enteromius radiatus
AGCCCAGTTGGTGGCGGTAATGCTCCTACTTAAGTTGGTTGCCAACCGCCATAAAACCCTAAAGAAGAAGAAGAAGATGAGCGCCGCCTGCAGGAATCGCGCGCGTGTGAGCAGTAAACATCCGTCGCACGTAGATGACGTCATCCGCGCCGGACACACGCTCTCCTCCATGTGTTGCTCCAGCAGTGTTGTGATCTGTAGTAAGTGGTTGTAGGTTAATTCTCAGTGACTATCATCATGTCTTCGAGCTGTCGCAGACCCGAGCATATGGCACCTCCGGAGGTGGTGAGTGAACGCTTTGTTTTGAATTGTGGTTTTATGATTGAACATGTACACAACACACAAGAACAGCAGCGAGCTCGTGTCAGCAGGACAGGCGGTTCATAATCTGGAGCAGTGTAGTGACAAATCACCCAGCATGCAAAATAACAATGACAGCTAGAAAAAAAACAAACAAACTGATAAATAAACAACACGAAAATGAAGAACTATTGAAATAGGGCTGTTGAAGGCAAATAAATATCTCTAATTACAAATTAAACATTAGGGTTCTTTATAAAGGATACAGTTTCAAGGCTTTTAATATTAGGTTTTCAATGTTATAGGCGTGTTTGGTGAATAATTCTGCATTCACGAAGTATTTAAAGAATAGTTTTGATGATTACAAGGCATTTTCTTTGTTTTGCATTGTTTATAAAGTACAGAATATGAAGAACATTAAAAGCTTAGGGAATCAGCTGTCCACGATAGTCCTAAAGCAGCTAAACACACTCATCTAAAATTATTATTTTTTTATTTAACACTAAGTGTCATAATCTAAAACACCAGCAGACAGATAAATAAATTGTTGTTTATTGTACCAGATTTTACAAACCTACACATTAATAGTGTCATTTGTTGTCTAGTCTACTAAATCTGAGAAATTTACAATTGTTTAAAAAAAAAAAAAAAAATGTTTTGTTAGTAGAAATATCAAAACCGTTTCCATAAACATACCTGACACTCAGTGCCTTAAAGACATGAAAAATGGTAACTTAGGGAAATAAGGAAACCAGATAAACATCTTGTTTCAACATTATTTGTTCTTCAGACATTCCCTTTTAAGTGCAATAATCATCAGCTATTATCAAAGTAAACCACTTTTGTTTTCAACCCCTGAAAATGGGTATATCATATAGAGCCTAAAAAAAGATATTAACTTATCTTCAAGATTTTTGGAGATATGCCAACTTTGATTCAAAAAATACCTTTTTCTCATTGTTTTGGCTGTGACCATTGACACATGCACACAACAAAACACTCACAGATCTATCTCAATGTTAACAATACAGTAATAATGCTGTCAGCTTCCTGAAGTCATTTTCCTGCTCCTGCAATTTGGCTTTAATTTCTAGGAGGAAGTTGTCATTTCGACTCAGCTCTGATAAAAATGATAAAAATAAACTAAAATAAGCAACGTATGAAGAACAGGCCCAGTGAGCTTTATTCCAACAAATCATTTGTTTATTGAACAAACCACATACATTACATTTTATTGGTTTGTGCTGCTGTGCATCATTTAAGTTAATGCTTTTTTTCTGTTACTGTTTTTATTTACAGTTCTATAATGAAGAAGAGGCCAAAAAATACTCCCAAAAGTAAGTACATTGACATTTACAATAGTAAATCTGCTTCAGTGAGGTTTGCTGGTCAGTGCCAAGATTTTACATGCATTTAGGTTTTTATCATTTGTGACCCTGGAGCTCAAAACGTGTCATAAGTGTCCATTTTTGAAATTGAGATCTGAAAGCTGGATAAATAAGCTTTCCATTGTTGTGTAGCTTGTTAGGACAGGACAATATTTGAAAATCTGACTTCTGAAGATGATTGAAAAAAAAATCTAAATATTGAGAAAATCGCCTTTAAAGTTGTCCAAATGAAGTTCTTACCAAATTCAAAGTTCTAATATATTTACAAAATATCTTCATGGAGCATTATTTTAACTTAGTATCCTAATTATTTTTGGCATAAAAGAAAAAATGTATAATTTACAATTATATTATTACTGCAAATACACCTGTGCTGCTGATGACTGGTTTGGTGCTTCAGGGTTACATTTTCCACTCTATGTGGCTATTTTTTGTTTTACAAAAGAATTATTATCCCACTGCAGTGTAAATCACAAATGCATGCGCAATAATTATCTGCACAAGCAGAATTCAACAATATGCAATTGATAAAGCACACCTGTGTGTCTGTGATGTGTGTGTTTCCTGCAGCTCCCGGATGATAGAGATCCAGACACAGATGTCAGAGCGAGCCGTGGAGCTGCTCAGTCTCCCCGAGGATCAGCCCTGTTACCTGCTGGACGTGGGGTGAGCGCTGTGTGTCTCTGTATGAACGTGCGTCACACTGACAGCCTCCTAACGATAAGTTCTCCTGCTTCAATCCGTCAGCTGTGGCTCAGGACTCAGTGGAGATTATCTAACAGAAGCTGGCCACTACTGGGTCGGTGTGGACATCAGCACAGCCATGTTGGGTGAGTATACTGCACACACTCTGCTGACCAGCAAGAGTTTTTAAAGCTGGAAACTGTGTTTGTTTTTCATGCATTGGTCAATTTTTAGATTTTGGGCTTTTTTCGTGAAATAGGGTAAAAAAAAAAAAACACCGATATTACCATATTTTCTCAGTTGAATTATTAAATTAATTGTAGATATTATTGTATCATTAGTTTTCTGAGATGTTATGTATAAATATGCAAATAAAGCTGATTTTTTTTTTTTTTTTTACTTAATCTGCTGTTTAAAGGTTTGCAGGATATTCAAATCATTTCTGAAGGATCATGTGATACTGGAGACTGGAGTATTGATGCTTGCGTCACAGGAATAAATTATTAAAGTGTATTAAAATAGAAAACCATTATTTTAAATTGCAATAATATTTAACTAGTGTGTTTTTTTCTGTATTTTTGACCAAATAAATGCAGCCTTGATGATCAGAAGGGACTTCTTAAAAAGAAATTTGAATGGCAGTGTATATATTAATATTTTTCACTGGTCTGAAAAGAAGCTCATTCATTAGAGTATAAATAGAAAGTAATTGTCATCTTAAATCTATAATACAGAGATGAAATGAATGAATGCGTGACTGTATCATGCTTTGAAACGCTCTTCTGGTCAGACATTGCCTTGCAGCGAGATGTGGAGGGAGATCTTCTTCTGGGAGACATGGGTGAAGGACTGCCTTTCAGACCGGGCGCGTTCGATGGCTGTGTAAGGTATGAGCTCGTGAGATCAGGTAAAAGCAGAAGGCAGTTTGTTGGAAGCGTGTGTGTCCAATGTTCCTGTTTCTGTCAGTATTTCAGCGCTGCAGTGGTTGTGTAACGCAGATAAGAAAACACACAGCCCTCCGAAGAGACTGTACCGCTTCTTCAGCACGCTCTACTCGTCTCTGGTGAGTTCATCTGTGTCTGTGACCTTCTCTCTGTGTCATACAGTGATCGTTATTTTCAAACAGTAAGAATCGTGTGTGTTGTTGTAGGCGAGAGGAGCCCGCGCTGTCTTCCAGTTATATCCAGAAAACTCAGAGCAGGTCAGTATCTGGTTATGATGTTGTTATTATTTTTTCATTGGAAAAAAAAAAGTGAATAAGTGCAGATACAGAGCGTCTGCACACGTACTTTTAGTGTAGGAAAGGAGGTGTGCCAAATATTGTTGTCCTATCATATTATGATCAAACTATATTATCTTGCTAGTTTTTAAAATTAATTAAATTAAACAGCCTAATGTTAGTTTAATGTTCATATGTACAGTATATGCATGTGTACTGTGTAAATTTTTTATGTATATAAATGCATACAAATACAGTCTATATTTTTTTTAAATATTTACATATATATATATATATATATATATATATATATATATTCATATAATTTATATTATATAGAAATATATTTAAAATAATAAAAAATATATATATTTTTTAATATATATACTTGTGTGTGCATTTATGTATACATACTATACAGTACACACACACACACACACACATTTGTAAACAAAAAACTTATTTTGGATGTGATAAGTCAAAATATTTTGAATATGACTGAATTTGTATTCAACATGATCGCAATTTATTAGAAACATTGTAAGTTAGTAATAACTTAGTTCTTACACATAGTACACGTTGTTTTATTCTATCATCATTAAAGACCCAGGTAGTTTCTGTGGGGTATGTTTATTATGAATTAGCTTACTATCTACATTTGCATTGTAAAGTTTGATGAGGGTATGATTTTGATTGCTGTGTTAATTGACATAATAGATGAGATGAGATTTACTAGATGCAGTCAGCACAAGCTTCTTTTGAGTGTACACAGACTTTTTGTCATCTGGCAACCCCACTCGTGTTAGCTACTGGAAATTTAAAGTGATATTCTCTAAAAATGCATTACATCAGCAGATTTCGGTTTGATGTTTGTGTTTCTCCCTCAGCTGGAGCTGATCACTGCTCAGGCCATGAAAGCCGGCTTCACAGGCGGGATGGTCGTCGACTATCCCAACAGCACCAAAGCTAAAAAGTACCTATTTCTGATGAATATTTTCATGATCACTGATCAGCAAACATGTCTTTAATTGTAATGTGCTGGAGTGACACTCCCATTTTTTGATAGGTTTTTCCTGTGTTTGTTTGCTGGTGTATCTGGTGTCTTACCCAAGGTATGTACAGCCTCAGTATGGACACACACACACACACGAGTACATGTTCATGATGTGCTTGTTTCTGTTTTTCAGGGCTTAGATACAGAGTCGACGAACAGAGGCGTATCAAATCAGGCTCAGTTCACAGCGCAGAGGTAAACACATGCCTATGAATTTACATATCTTAAAACCCTTTCCTCTATGAATAAAAGAGATGCATGCTACAACCTTTTGAGTGAAGTAAGTATTCGAACCCTCTAACAAAAAAATAGACTTATGACTTCGTGGAAAATCCTTGTTTGCAAGCACAGAGGTCAAACGTTTCTTGTAATTGATGACCAAATTTGTGCACATTTTAGGAGGAGTTTTGGTCCTCTCCTCTTTGCAGATCATCTCTAAATCACTAAGCATTTCATCAAAAAAAAAATTGCATTTCAATCTAAATATGTCATCACCCCTGCTCTTTTTAAAGGTCCCGTTTCAAAAATATGAAAGGAAAGTCTGTAAAGAAGAGTAAAGACTGGATTGTGGAAAAAAAGGAAAGACGGCGCCGACAGGGGAAGTACGTTTTGCTTTTTCATCTTAAATGTTTGACTGTATTGGCCATGTGCAACAAAAACAGCTGCTTTAGCTCTGAATGTTCAACTGTGTACATCTGTTTATTTGTTTTTCCTGTTTATTTCTTGGTGATAGAGACAAGTAATAAAGAAGCTGGAAATGGTCTTCAATGAAAGAATCAGACTATGAATCTTTTGAGAAAGCGATGGCACTAAAAGAGAATTTCAGAATTGATTTTTAGTCATGCGTCAGATTTTCATCTGTGGTGTGTGTTCTGTGTTTTCT
Source organism: Enteromius radiatus (assembly GCA_032357445.1). NCBI lineage: Eukaryota > Metazoa > Chordata > Actinopteri > Cypriniformes > Cyprinidae > Enteromius > Enteromius radiatus. The sequence goes on from JAUCMS010000025.1 coordinate 4,473,413, forward strand.
CCTCTCAGGGATGTAAGGGCCGACACCAAGTACACGGGTCGCCACAGAAAACCTCGCTTTTGATCCCTCAGCTGCTTCATATGAGCGTCTTGCCTGCACAGCACGTACAGAAGACTCAATCTACTGGAGACAGTTACAACTCATTACATCTGTATTAACCAATCATAAGCCAGAAGCAGACATATGCGCTTTGAGGATTATATCATGGGAGGATAGGAAACCAATATGGAGAGGAGAGAGCCTTCTGTAAAGATGCAATTAAAGGACTTATAAGATCAACATGTGCTTTAACAGAAGCCTTAATAAACCAGATTCTATCTTCTCCGCTGTACCTTTTCATAAATCTGCGTATACAGCATGTACTTTAGTGCATTCTCTACAGACATTATTTTTCAAAAGAGCTTATAGTTCATTTACATGAGATTTGGGTTGTTTTATTTAATAGGATTTTTGGTTTTGTGCATTTCTTCAGTGTCACGTACAGTATAAGGTAGTAGAGAAAGAGTGGCTGGTAAAATAAAGCCCTCTCCAGCTTACTGTGTTTAAAATGGCAGCAAAGTTAAACAACTTTTTTTGAATATAGGCTCATGTTCCACCTCCCCTAGAGTTAAAGAGTCGAGTTTTGCTGTTTTTGAATCCATTCAGTCGATCTTCGGATCTGGCGGTAGCACTTTTAGCTGTAGCTTAGCATAGATCATTGAATCTGATTAGACCGTTAGCATCACGCTCAAAATTGACCAGAGTTTGATATTTGTCCTATTTAAAAATGTTACTCTTCTGTAGTGACATCATATACCAAGACTGATGGAAAACTAAAAGTTTTTCTATGCCGTAATACCACTGGCATATGCTGGTTAGGTAGGTTTTGAAGCTGGGATGCTGGTTTAAGATGCTCCTTTTCCAGCATGAACCATCTTAAACTAGCATCCCAGCTGCATCTAACCTGCATATGCATTTTTTCACCAGAATGAGAGTATAGTTCCTAGCCATATCATAAAAAAATCACAACTTTTTATTTTCCGCCAGTCCTAGTACACGATGTAACTACAGACGAGTTAAGTTTTAAATATAGGAAAAATTGGGAAACTCTGTTCATTTTTGAGTGTGATGCTAATGGTCTAATCAGATTCAGCTCATCAAGGTGTTCAGGGTTACTTGATAATTACAGACAGGTGTGTTGAAGCAGGGTTGGAGATCGCTTAGCATCACGTGTCGTCTGTACAAGGACATTCAAACTAGGCAGCTTGAATGTTCATTCTACAAATGACATGTTTGCATATTTGAGAGGTGATCAAACAATCAAATTTAGGATGGTTTCTGCCCTGGATGTTGCTGCTGTGGAGAAGCAGCTGATCGAGTGTGCTGCTTGCTTCATTCAAGTACTATAAATAATATGTAAACATGACTACATTATTCTTGTTTGCTTGCAACTGAGGCTGTCATCTGAGCATCTACTTTAATGCTATTATGGTAACACCAGCGTAGCTGTTGTCATTATTTATTGATTGTTTTTTATTATTTAGCATTGCTGCCACTTTCATTTTAAATGCCTGCCCAAAGCTATGCTTGTTTTCAGTGAGTTTATATTGTCTCACTCCCATAGGGTGTCGTTCTGGCCAGCCTCTTTGCCACTCTTTCTAGTGGTTTCCAACAGGTACTGTGGCATAGCTCAAGTGTTTCATTCACATGGGTATTATTTTATCATCTTTGACATGCTGGCTTTCTTACTCGTATTGCAACTCTTCCCACACCTATTATCCAGGTGGATGCTGTAACACAGCTGGATTTTATAGCTAGGATCCTCATAGCGTCAGCTGCTAGGGATGGTAAGATTCACAGATCAGCATAAAAGTTAATGATACCATGCATTGATTTTAAAAAAGTGTGCATACAAGTTGGCATTTGTATGGTGATGCATCATTTCTAATATATTTGCATCTGTAAAAAAACATTTATTTATAATCATTAGTATATACGCTATGACTAATAATTGTGACCAATATCTTTTATAAGATTGAATTGTATTCTCAAACGCGTTTCCTCGTCACTGCTGCTATGACGTATCGCAACACTACGGAGATCAAGGCGTGTAGATTAATATGTTTCTGAACCAAAAAAAATGAAAGAGAACCACTCGAAGAATTAAGAGTATATGCGCGCGCGCGCGCTCGTTAACCCCTGCAGCGCCAGCGCGCGCGCGCGCGTCACAGACTGAGAGCGGAGCCCACTTTCAATGACGCTGTTCTTTAGCGAGCGATGAACGCGTCAGACTGACTGAATTAAACATGAAGGACCGCACACAAGAGCTCAAACACGTAAGTATTCAGTCAGGCTGAACTTTATATCGATGCTGTAGGAGCACGGACACCTGTTATTTTCTTAGTTTTTACTTCTTTACTCTGACCACTGCACAGACCATCATTTCCTTTTAATAGAGTTGAATACATTCATCATTAATGATGCTCGTGAGAACATGTTTACATGTGAGACTGAGAGCAGAAAACTGATTGATCCTAATGTTAACTGAGCAGATCTGATATTTGCATCATAAATGATGTTTTAACTGTGATTTTCTATGTGTAGTGATGTAATGATTAACCATCTTATCCTCTTTATCACTGAACAAACAGAAGACATGAGAGGGATTCTGTCCTGTTGTGATCCTGGTTGTGTCATGTATTGACATGCCTTTAGTTCACTCCAGATTCAGAATTTGTTTTAGTGTCGTAAGATACACACAGACAATAAATACCTTCTGATTATGGATTCTGATCTCTGTCAACACTAGGGGTGTGTGACATTGACAAAGGAAGTATATTTCAGTAATTAGAGGATTTTGTGTGTGTGCTTGTATCTGTCAAAGACAGCTGACAGCTGAGGTGTGTTTAATTACGGTTGCATCTAAACTGTGCAGGGCTCCGGCCCTCCAGGAATTGCATTTGACACCCCTGAATTAATACATCCAGTTAGAATAAGACTGTTACCAGTAAAATTAAATCAATATCAGAATTCATTTTTCCAAGTGGCTTAGAAGCTGGTTTCGGGGATCTGTCCACGGAGCTCATCTAGCTGTTCTGGTCTCCGATGAAGATTTTTTATACAATGTTTGATAGGGAGCCAGTGCAGTGTTGACAGATTGATCGAGAACCACCTAAAAACTGGTGTATTTCTGTTCATCAGGGAAAAGACCCGGAAGATGTGAACGATGTTGCTTTCAGCATTGAAAAGGGTTTCATGGACGAGTTCTTTGAGCAGGTTTGATATTAATATATATATATATATTTTTATTAACAGTGTTTTATAAGCCAAGAAGCAGGAGATGAAGTATGAAAACATATTAGTAAAAATAATTTATTTAATTTTTGTAGAACTTTGTATATCGTTGTGACTCTTAATCCGTTTATTTGTGAATCAACTATCAGTGTGTGAGTTTATTTGAAGATGCGAGTGTGAAAGAACAGCAGATTTGCTAATGAACTTGTATTTAATCCGTTCTGATCTTCCTCTTCTCTCTCAGGTCGAAGAGATTCAAGGGTTCATTGACTCTCTGGCAGAGAAAGTAGAAGAAGTGAAAATAAACCACCGTGCCATCCTGGCCTCTCCAAACCCAGACGAGAGTAAGACCTTGCTACACATGCATGACCTCACAAATGCAAAACTGTCACACAGCTTTACCACACTATAAATCATCAGTGTTAGTAAGAACTTAAGTTCTGCAGAACTGTATTCATGAGCATGAGTAAACGGGCATGGTCAATAAAAAGCAAATAGGCATGAATGAGGCAAGACGAAGAGTATTCCTAGGGCAGGCGAACGAAATCCAGAGGGCTTGAAAAAAGGGTAATCTATAAATACGAGCACTAGTCCAGGCTCGGGCAAACGGTATCGAAGATAGGGTCAGGCAAACAGGAAAATACAAACACGAACGTCCGAGACACAGGACAGTTCGTAAATAGTCTGCTCAGACCCTGACATGAAACTAAGCACTTTTCCACGTCAAAGACTGTTTTTATAAATATGAGCGCTGTCGTGGATTTATGTGTACACACACACTCTATGATCAAATCGGAGCGTGCGCACGCTTTATAAACGAGCAAGGTTACATCTTATATTTTGAATCACTGACTGGGATTGGAAAGACGGATGGTTCAACAGACATATTTGTGAAAGATCATAATTGACCTCCATGGCTGGGTCAGGACAGGATGGGAATTCACAGGCAGCCGTGGCCAGCTCAAGACAAGGCAAGAGTTCAGAGACGGCCTCCTTGGCTGATCCAAAAGTTCATAAACGGCTTCCGTAGTCATGACAGATATATAATGCATATAAAATGTTATTAAAGGCTATAATGCATTATTTATGATTAGTGGTAATGTTCATTAGATATTATATCTAGTAATAAATAATAAAATAGTGTAACAAATGAATCGATAAGTGTTATTATATATTAACTCTAGTTGCAGTTATTCACGAAACTGTACAATACACTGTAAGGTGCATTATGAAACATAATAATGTATTTATAATATAATGCATTATACATAAAGGCTTTAAGTAAAATGTTTGCATTATACAGACACTGTACAAACAAATGAGTTTATTCAAAGACTGCAGAAAATTACTAAAAATGCATTGCATTAAATGAAGGATGTCTTATTCATAGATATTTGGAAAAAAATGTGAATGTGTGAGTATATTCTGAATATGCTAAATGCATTGCATACAGGAATATGCCTGTAACTGTTGTTCGTGCACACATGCTAAACAATGTGTCTCTCTCTTCACTATAACAGAAACAAAAGCAGATTTGGAGGAGCTGATGACAGATATTAAGATGCTGGCTAATAAAGTGCGCTCCGAGTTAAAAAGTGAGTGCTTCATTCTCAGCAACACACGTGTTGAAGCATTAGAGAGTCCACTGGTTCTCAGTTACTCTTCAGTCAATGTCCAATAGACCAGCTTGGGATTTGTATTTGTTTATCATTGCTCTCTTTAGCACTGGTAAGTGTAATTAACCACAGGGATGACTTTGTTTAGATATCCAGGAGACCATAGAGCAGGAAGAGGCACTAAACTGTCCAAATACCCCGTCAGCTGATCTGAGGATACGGAAAACACAGGTGAGAGATGACTCTGTTACAACCTTTTACTCCCTGATCACTAGCGGATATGTTGTTGTGTGTACGTTAATGTAAGAGGTGTCTGTTTTTCAGCACTCCACCCTGTCACGGAGGTTTGTGGAGGTGATGACAGAATATAATGCAACGCAATCAGATTACAGGGAGCGCTGTAAAGCACGGATACAGAGACAGCTTGAGATCAGTGAGTAAACACTTCTGTTTAGGGACCCGTTCTCACTATTAATAAGGTGCTTATTAGTATGCATAAGTGACCCTGGACCACAAAACTATTTTTTAAACATCTGAAAGCTGAATAAAAGTTGTTATTTCTGTTGTTTGGTGACACTTTATACATATTCACTATTAATTTTCCCTCAATAAACACCTAACGTGTTGCTTGTGGATAGCAAGGTAGCTGTTGTGTGCGGTCATGCAGAATACATTTACAAAGAACTAATAAAGAGAGTAGTATGTATAAAGGGCTAGTACTATGTATGCTAATCAGCAACTAGTTAATAGTGTTGCCGATAATCTTACTCATCAGTCCCGCATCACACTCGGTAAAGAACACCAAACTCCTCTCAGGTTTAACAAGTCATATCATTGAAATATATGCATAGATCATATTTATGTTATTTTACATTAGAGATGATCATTTTAACCCATGTTACCCTGTGCTATAACACTAGCAAGCTATTAAAATGTTGTTGTGCTTTTTCTAGCGGGAAGACATACAACAAATGAGGAGTTGGAGACCATGTTAGAAAGTAACAACCCCTCGATCTTCACTTCAGGGGTGAGTGGATGCATGAAGCAACGTATATCAGTACAGCACAAATCTGCATTCTAGAAAGAAATACAGCTAATGAAACGTGATGTATGTCATCAGCACTATGGCCTGAAGGAGCCATAGGCCCGTTACAAGAATATAACAAAATTTATAAATATGCCAATCCATGTAATCAACAGCTAGTCATGCGTTAAAGAGTTTTCACACTACTTGAGTGCCTTGGATTTATGAGTATTTTTGATGATAAAAGAATCCTGTATTCAAATGTATGAATTATAGCATCTATTTCAATTCATTATTGACTGATCGAGAGCGAGAGAGAGAGATGCAACTGTGTGTGCGTTACCCGTGTCTGTTCATCTCTCTACAAGTTGCATTTACTACTTTAGTGTGTGTATGTGTGTGTGTGTGAGAGTAAGTGTGTATGTGTATATCTCTGTGTGCGTGTGTGTGTGTTTGCACAGTCTCTCTTCATCTCTGTGTGTTTGTGTGTGTGTGTGTGTGTGTGTGTGTGCAGTCTCTCTCTATCTCTGTGTGTTTGTGTGTGTGTGTGTGCAGTCTCTCTCTTAGTGTGTGTGTGTGTGTGTGTGTGCAGTCTCTCTCTTTCTCTGTGTGTGTGTGCAGTCTCTCTCTCCCTGTGTGTGTGTGTGTGTGTGCAGTCTCTCTCTAGCTCTGTGTGTTTGTGTGTGCAGTCTCTCTCTTAGTGTGTGTGTGTGTGTGTGTGCAGTCTCTCTCTTTCTCTGTGTGTGTGTGCAGTCTCTCTCTCCCTGTGTGTGTGTG
>JAUCMS010000025.1:4488781-4500718 GCA_032357445.1 Enteromius radiatus
TATACAAATATATTACGTAAAGAAAAACTTTTATTTTGGATGCGATTAATCGCGATTAATCGTTGCCCAGCACTAATCTAAACATTTAATAAATTATGCACTGATGAACCATGCATCATGTAAATGTTGTTGTTGTTGTTGTTTTTTAAAGACCTAATCGACTTGGACTCTAAAAAGGTTCCCAAGGAGAAGTTGGCGTGTGTCACCAGGTGCAGTAAACACATCATGACTGCTGTCCAGGGCAGTAAGAAAGCCGCCGCCTCAGCAGATGACTTTCTGCCCACTCTCGTCTACATCGTGCTGAAGGCCAATCCGCCTCGATTACACTCCAACATCCAGTACATCACCCGCTTCTGCAACCCCAGCCGCCTCATGAGCGGAGAGGACGGCTATTACTTCACTAACCTGGTAAGAATTCTCTTACCGTGTGTATTGTGTGTTATTGCTAAACACAAAAGGGCTTTTGACACTTGTTAACCTTGTGCCATTCTGAAACCAAGGCAAATAAAATACTTGCTTATAAACAATAACCTGGGATTAAGAGCACTAAAGCACTTCCAGCTGTATGATTTACAGGCATCCATAATACTTAACATTTTGATAATACACAACACAGAATTTCCAAAAGGGAAAAAACATTTCAAAAGGCTTTTTTAAAGCTGAAGTCTGTAACTTTTAGTGCTGTAGCAGTTAACAAACAGAACTGCGTGTGTTCTGAGGAAGAACATTGTAGCCGGATCTACTTCTCTCTGTTTATGATGAATCACACAGGTACAGGGCTCTTCCGCAGCAGTATCTACCAGAACCAGACTAAATAGTCCAAATATAAACCCTTATTAAAGGTGCAACGTAGAGATTCAGGATAAGCCAAAAACACAGTTTGGAAAATGGATTCCTGGTGTACTCGCTTATGAAATAAATTGTCAATTTTGCAGCTTTAAGAATAAATACATATAAAAAAATAAGTTATTTAATGCATTTAAATAATTAGACATGCTAAAACAAATTATTTGGTAACAACAAAATTGTATTTTGTAATTTAAAAAAAAAAAATGTATGTTTCATGGTTTTAATTAAGTAGACATGCTCTTTTTATTAATAATTTTTAATTTAACCAGGAGTAAAGAAAAATCAAGAATCAGAATTTGTGGAATTTCATACGGCTCTAAATGTAGGATCTTGAGTGTCTCTTTAACCAGGCCGCTCATCTCTGAACTCGTTCCCGTTGCAGTGCTGCGCCGTGGCGTTCATCGAGAAGCTTGATGCGCAGTCTCTGAACCTGAGTCATGAAGACTTTGAGCTCTACATGTCCGGAGCGTCGTCTCCGCCGGGTCCCAAGGCCTCTTCGTCCGGCCACAGCTCCCAGAACGGCTTCAGAGAGCAGCGCTGCGCGGAGCCCAGGAAAGCAGAGGAGACAGACCTCATCGAATGGAGCGACGGCCAGGAGCTGTCAGTGATGGGCATGTTAGAAGGGCCTCCTGTACGGACACACACCTCTACAGCTTTCACTATTGACTCGGACAACGTAGGGGGAGACAGCCTGCCTCCTCCATTACAGCCGCAGAAGTTCACCGGATAGCTCCCGTCTGTCCTGGACACAGACTGACATCAGCTGATTCAGCAGTTCCTCTGTCTGCAGGTGAGTGATGATCTCTGTAGCTGGAGTGGGACTGAATACATTCACACTTCACTTCTTTATCAGGTGACCAGCAGTCATAGGTTTATATTTTACTCCAAAATGAAAACAAATAACAAGTCGACAATTTGAATTCTAGGTTTAGGACCATTATGGTTTTTCGTGGTATTGTGAAAAAAACAAACAAACAATACTTAAAGTACTTAAAGTAGGTATATGTCATGGGTGGTATTGGCTGTACTGCATTGATTTGTGTAAATATAAATGTTGCATTACTGAGAATCACTACTGAGTTAATAAAAAGAGAAATGTTTTGAAAATGATGTAGCAATGCCAAAAAACAAGCATAATTTGAATTGCTTTTGGGGTGAAATATGGCCTGGGAATGTTTTCATAATATAGAGTCTCTTCTTGACCTCCTTTCAAGATTTTCCGTTCAAATTTTGGTTTTAAATTGATTGTTTTTTGCACTGATTTTATTGCTTCGTTCAACTGAAATATGAGAATATGTAACTTTAATAATTTATTTAGTACATAAGCTTCAGCTAAATTGGCATTAGTGGTCCTTCGAATTGAGAGTTAAAAACAAGGACAGAGCAGGTGTGGGTTAGATAGATATATATTATGCATTAGCTGCCCTATTAATAGTATAGGTGGGTCACTCAGAATCAGGTGTGAAGTGATCTGGACTGTGGTCATTGTTAAGGCATGAACAGACGAGCTTCAATCCCAGGTGTGCTTTAATGGACAAGAGTTCACTCAGTATAACAAATGAATCCTAAACATGGTACTATTTAAACATTTATAAGCATATATTTATTTTCTGCATATTTAACTTTGAAGAAATGCTGTTACGGTATGAAAGAAAACCTGATTTTATGAGTTAATAATTTTAAACATACCTTTTTTGACCGTTTGTCCTATGGAAATATTGGTTATGCATGCAAATTTACAATTTTGCTGTGGTATGTGGTTTCTCATTATGAACAGTCTGTAACCACATTTAGTTATCTTAATGATCTGGGTATGATGCCAGAAATATGCTATTTAAAAAGTTATAAATAAAATGATCTGCTGAAGGAATGGAAAACGCTGGTGTTTCGTTTGTTTCCAGCAAAAACAAATTTTGCACATTTTTTCCCAAACCTCTTTTTAATCTAAACACAAATGTGTGCGAGTTTTTTTTTTTTGTTTTGTTTTTTTCAAACTTTGAACTTCAAATTGCTTGTGTGGTTTTGATATCTGACAGATTGAAGAAGTGTGCGTGAATGTGCATCTCCAGCTGTTTCAGATTATTTAACGCTTCACGTATTTATCAGAGTTTAACCCCTGCTTTCAGGGCAGTGGTTGATGAGCGTTTGCACTACAAATGGTCATTTTATTTCCAACCCTTCCTAATATAGTTAAAGGTTGTTTCTCATATGTAGTGCTGTCTACCAGTGATCTGACACAATATGTGTGATAAAGCAACATACAGCAGACACCGGATGAAGACATTAGCTGCTTTCACACATTACACGTGGTAAGTTACTGTAAAATTCACAAGTTGCCCTTTTCTGGTAAATGATGTTCACACAAGCAGTTAAACAAACGGTTAAGATACTATTCCATCAGCACCAAAAATAGCTTAAAATTAAAAGTCTGTTTTCTTTACTGATTCAAATAGACGTGTCTCCCTTAAGACTTAAATGTAAACAGATGCTGTTGTGATTGGGTAACATTTTTGCGTATGAAATCAGTGTTACGAGTAGGAGTTTGAAAAAAACATTTACTGCTTATTTACTACTACAGCTGCCAAGATTACCTAAAATTGAAAATATGTATATTTAGATCTACTTCCATTGCATGGTTTCTGCACTCTCACAGATGCTTTCAGCATAATACAGTGCAGACACAATGTAAAGGAGATATCCGCTTAACTCGCACTGTAAACTGAACACATTATTTGCTTGCTTTCTGTGAATATGTTCATTTTGCAATTTAGAAATGATTAAAGAACAGGTGATATGAGTTTGTCGTACAGCCCAGCATTACCACATAGTAAGCGTTGCAAAACATGTAACTTGGACACTGTGTTCTTTTACGATGTTTTTTGAGCTAATCCTTGTTTTTAATGTTTACAAACTTAATGTAAGGTATAGACTATGGAGTTATTTCTTCTGCACTTTGCTTTCTGTTGCACAGACCTAATTCAGAGGCCTCATTTATAAAATGTTGCATAGAAACCATCCTAAATTTGATCTTACGATCATTTTGTGAATATATGTATGTTTTGTTCATAGAATGAATATATGAAAAGAAAACATCTGTACACCTCTCTTTCAGATGTGACATCTATGAATCGCAAATGAAAGGTTTCAGCTTGTAAACGACTCCTAATTAATGTCATTAACAAATAAAACATCACCAGTCACCGTCACCATAATTTAGAGCAGTGAGCTGCAAGAACCGCTTGCATTATTGCAATAAGACAATAAAAGGATACATGTCTGCTCAGACCTCAACGTTTTTAGAAAGTTTTTATTTTTATTTCTAATGAAATCATGGGAGGAGATTAACAGTGTCTTACCTTTGGATAATTATCCCAGTGTTTATGAGGTGAGTGCAGCATAGGCCACACCTGTGTAGTTCACGTTGCCTTATGCATTTAATGCATGCGCTAAAATGTCTTTGTTGTTCTGTTTTTTTTCTCCCAGGAGGATAGGTGCTCTTTTAGACACCAGCTACAATAGAGTCAATAGAGCTTAGCTTTCAGTGTCATAGTATTAAAGAGCTGCTTTTAGTTATTTTGACTCTAGATGGTGGCGTTCACCTCAGGGATTAGGTTATAAATTGCACTCTGCTCTGCTGTTTCTGAAGTAAGAGCTCAAGAATGTGGGTAAAACGAAGATATGTCCTAGATTTCTTGTTAATTGGTAACACAAACCATCTTGATTTGCGCTTGCTGAACACTCCTCGGTATGTGACTGTGCCTGGGCACTGGGCAGGTCATTGTTTTGTAGGATGTAACACCCAGCTGCATGTAAATGAGAAAGGCCTTATTATAGTATACTAAGTCATGAAAATTCTACCTGGCTGACACCTGCCTCGTGTTTCAACACCGATATCAGGTTGGAAAAAAATATGCTGGGACATATAGTATAATTGACCTGCTAAGGAAAAGGGAAAATTCGGGATTTGAACCTGAGGCTGGTGTTTACAATATTTAATTATTATCCCTCGGTTTCAAAAATGAAATGCTTTTACCTTGTTTTGCCTTTGGGACACGACTTAAAATAGGGACATATCAAACTTAAAGGGGTCATATGATGTTGCTGAAAAAAGAACATTACTTTGTGTATTTGGTGTAATGCAATGTGTTTATGTTGCTTAAGTTTCAAAACAACACATACTGTACATGACTGTTTCTCCTCTAAGCCCCGCCTCCTGAAACAGATCGATTTGTACAAAGCACATCGTTCTAAAACAGCAAGGCCTGCTGTCCAGTGTGTTGTGATTGGTCGAATACCGCAAGCATCTGATGGACATGTTACCATAACGTGATGCTATGAAACAAAAACAATAAAACTCATCCACTGGGGACATAATTACTGATTATCATGACTTTGTTCTGTCTTTTTAAGCATCACGTTGCAGCTTCTTTTAATAAGAAAACATAACTATTTATTTATAACACATTTTATTTTAAGGTCCAGTTCCCACTATTTACTAACAGTGTCCAAGCCTCCATCAAGCCAAGATAACCCTAACTCTAACCATCAGGACTGAATGGGCAGACGGACTTGTGAAAAGTACTAATATGTTAGTATTCTGGTTCACAGTGAGAATTGGCCCTTTTTTGGAGAGTTTGCCGATATTGTACATTTTCACTTTGTTGTGAGGAAAGTGAAGCATTAATCAAAGTGATATTTTTGCTTGATTTTATTACTTAAGTGCTCAGAAACCCATCAACCCAAAGCCTACATTGTGATTTGTATCTCATACAATATATAAAATATGATTTGATGATTTCCGTTTATTTTATTTTTTGAGTAACGAACCGTTTATGGAATGATGCCTCTTTAAAAAGTGTTGAGTGGAATATTCAAATATACCTGTCTATTTGTCGTAGAGCCTCATTGATATGTAACCAATCAATAAGAAGCTTAAGTGGCACGTGACGAAAACATCATCAGATTGTTGTTTTTTTCTCTGAGTGGTGAATAAACATTGTATACCAAAAAGCTAAACAATCAAAAACAATTATTTCCTCATCATAAAGTTTTAACTTGTACTCGAATGTTCGAGATGCACAGTGCTCTCACAACACATACCGTGCACTGTATGACGATTTTGTGAATATGTAGTTTTGATGATTTTTCTGTCCAAATTTAATTTTGAAATATATGATGTGGCTAACAAAATGGGATATTCATTTTAATACTCGTTTAAACTAAAAACCCTACATCTACTGTAATTGGTCATACATTTCTCCCATGTCCATGTCATGTATAGTTCAGTTCAAGATCTAGCCATGAAGAAGCTGTTAGTCAGGATAGAGCAAGAACCCAGAGAAGGTGCTGTCGTCCTCGCTGCTGGAGTACACACCGTTCCAGTCTCTCAGCGTCTCTACCCACACCTGGTCTCCCACCTCCAACTTCAGGATCACCAGATTGGACGCCTGGTCAATGTCTTGACCCTGTAGGGTGTCTCTTGAACGTACCTTCCGCACCCCGTTCACCACCAGAGAAGCACGCAGCGGCTTGTTTCTCACCGTGATCTGGTAGGAGAACACGTAAACTCCTGAGTAGGTGCAGTTGAACTTGCTCGAGACTATGTCGTAGTGGTTTTCTCCGTTGTAGAAGATTTTGTCGAAGCGAACTGGAAATCCCGATGGGGGAAAAGACTTGCTCGGGTATAGGCCGACGCTGAAAGCGGACCGTACTCTCGATCCACTTTGACCCATTGAGCCCTTTAGTCCCCGGAGGCCTCGGTCTCCTCGTTTCCCTTGAAGGCCGCGGTCGCCCTTCATTCCCCTCAGACCTCTCATACCTTTGACCCCTGCTGGTCCCCGTGTTCCTGGCTCGCCCTTTGCTCCGGGAGTTCCTGGTTCCCCACGCTCTCCGGCGATTCCTGGAGTCCCATGCATGCCGTGTTGCCCAGATGGACCAGGGTCTCCACGCGTGCCTGGTGGTCCAGGATCACCCGGCTCACCTTTCTGGCCTCTCTCTCCAAGTAAACCGCACTCTCCTCTATCACCCTTTTCACCCTTTTCACCAGTCATGCCTTGGGGCCCTGGTGGTCCATCTTTACCTGGCTCTCCCTGATCACCTTTAGACACATTCAGATTTGCATCTCCTTTTTCTCCCTTCGAACCTTTGAATCCCGGCAGTCCAGCTGCACCCTTCTCACCTTTAATACCCATCTCGCCTGTTTAGTACAAATATATTGCATTTATTCATTTGTATTGGGTATAATATTTGCAGGGACCTAATGGTTAACTGTGTTCACCTTTCATTCCAGCCTTTCCCTGGATGCCTGGAGAGCCATTCAGTCCTATATTTCCTTGATCACCTTTTTCTCCTGGTTAAAAACATGCATGTTATTCTCAACATTACAGTTAGAAACAATCAGGATAATCTCCGTATACAGTATAATCTCCTGTTTAAGCATGTACCTTTATCCCCTTTAGATCCTGAAAAGCCCTTTGGCCCTATTGGGCCGGGCATACCTTTGGGTCCAGGTTCTCCTTTTTCTCCAGGTGGGCCTGCAATAACATTAAACAACATGACAGAAACCTGGTTTTCCTCCACATTTACTATCAGCCTGTACCAAAGCAAACCAAGCTCTTTTATGATTAAAAGTCTACTGTCTGTGAAACAATAGCGATGGAAAGGCATGGGAAAAATAACTTTTGTGGCTACCCAGATAGCAGCACAATCTATAAACACACTATCAATAGCATCCAGCGAAGTCAAACTTATTGTAAAAAAAGCCAAGTAGAAACACTAATCACCTTCATGGTGACTTCAAGTGAAACTTGACATGAGCTAACAGCATCCTATTGGTCTCACACTAACTAACTTGCTCTTTTTAGTAAATCTGTGCCTGTTTTGTTGTAAGAACACACCGAGCGTATGGCTTCGTTTGGCTAACCTGGCAGTCCTACGTCTCCTTTGAAACCTTGCCGGCCTTTCTCTGGAGGGCAGCAATCACAGAAGTTAAAGTAGCATTCATTGTAGTCTAGCGTGTAATTGTCTTTGGCCGTGGTGGGCGATGCGGTGGTGTCTGTAGGGTAGTCGATGTAGTTGTCAGCAGGGATGGTAGTGCTCTCTGTTGTGACGGGCGCAGGGAAGCGGTCTCTTGTTTTGGTGTAGTCCACAATCCGTGCGGTGGCCGTAGGCTTGCCTGCATATACCGTGGTTTGGACCAGCTCTCGAGGGGGTTTCTTGGTGTACTGGTACTTTGGCCTCTGAGTGGGCTTGAAGGTGTCACACAGGGTTATAAAGGTCAGTGCTATTACAGTTACGAAGATGGCACGTTCAAAGATCATCCCCATTTTCTGTCTGTAAAGGAAGAGGAGAAATGTAAATAAGCAGTTGCAGGCCTGGACCAAACATCACCTTTGTTAAAATGTGTATGAAGTGGTGAAAGAGAAGGATTTGATCAATTGCGGCTGATCAATATCAGTCACCTTTAGATTGCATGTTAAATAAACATTAATGAAAACAAGAAAGCTACTCCAATCAAATTCAGATATGGTGATGCATCGCTAACATTAAATGCAAGTGATATGCAAGAAACAGTGTGGTTAGAATTTTAATTGGTCTCCGTATTCATGAATTAATGAGTGTTTTAATTTGATCTGAGGGTGAAAAATTGCTTAAATATCAGTCTGTTCATCATATAAAGTGATTGTATTGCTTCAGAAAACAACAACTGATGTTGTTTCCCAGCAGCCACACAACGTCTTAAGATGTTGATATTTTGGTTGTGACGTCAGGTGACCAAAATTCAACGTTAATTGAATTGATGTCCAATACCGACATCAGCTGACCTTGATATGTTATTGTTTTTAGGGTGTGTAACCAAAATCCAACTTTACGTCAATATCAAATTGACGTTAAATACTGATGTCATCCCGATTTTCATTTTCAACGAAATTGCAACGTCTGTCCGACGTCAAGCTAACATTATATAGACGTCCGGTGCCTTGGATCTATTTTATGCTATGTGTGAAAACTTTTGGAATACAATGAACACTAAACCAAAAAGGGGACAATAAAATGTTTTTCCCAAACAACAAGAAGAAACCCCTAAAATGATCAAACATTGCTAAAAAAAACTTTTAATTAAAGTAAAACCCAACCAATTTTTGTCCAAGAAGAGCCCTTTTGATCAGTCAGTATCCTGAGCACAAAACCAGGCTTTGCTCTTACATTAATGTTTAATTTCTCAAAATGGTATAAATAAATTACATACATTATGAGTTTGTTTTTCATCAAACTCTTATCTTTAGGTCACTTCTAATATACATGATTACTTTCATGAGATCATGAGTTTAGTACACCTTCCAGATGTCTGTTAAAGAGCACTTTATTATTTAATCATCAGTTACAAACATCTATTTTAAAAGTCTAAATCTATAGATATTTACTAGATAGACCACAGAGGGTAGATCATTGTCTTCTCTGACATAGTCGTCTTATAGTAAGTCACTGTAGATAGACACACCTAGACCAGCTTATCACGGTGTTTAGGGTTACTTGAAAATAACAGGCAAGTGTGTCGAAGCAGAAGATCTCCAGATCTCCAACCTGATTCATATCTGCATCGTCTCAGTCTCACCATGGACTGATAATAAACTATTATTGAATATTTCAACGGCACACTGTGCGACTCAAGACATTTGTGTCAGAGCTTGTGTGTTTAGAAGCAGTTGTGTTCATGTCGCAGTTTAAAGTTTACAACCATAGAAGTGAATAGAAATAACTATAGAAATAGTTAATGATAGTGTAACGCCCCGGACTGTTTTTGTGTTTGTTTTCATTCCCCATGTGCTCGGTCTCCGTCTGACCTAGTTTCAGTTAATAACTTTAAAGTTATTAATTACTGTAATTTAACACTTTTCCCTTAAAAAAAAGTAACGCAAGGTTTTACTCAATTATTTATCCGATCTAACTGCATTAAATACTATATAGAACTTTCAAAACAATCACTATAGTGGCTATGCT
This sequence comes from Enteromius radiatus, assembly GCA_032357445.1. NCBI lineage: Eukaryota > Metazoa > Chordata > Actinopteri > Cypriniformes > Cyprinidae > Enteromius > Enteromius radiatus. Next base: position 4,498,631 of record JAUCMS010000025.1, read on the forward strand.
GTGTGGCACTTTTGTGACAACGAATACTGGACCCTCGTGAAGCAAGCCATCTAACCAAGAGCAAACAGGACAGAAAAAAATCCTGCTCTGACATCTGGGCGGATGGACCCGGGGCAACAAGACACATGATCCGGGAGAAATTTGGATGGACATGTGCCAAGCTGACGGCTTTCACCGATATAACACCGACTGATTACCTGGGTCAAAACTTTCATTCTCAGAATAGCTGGAGACAGGTGATGCTGGACTGTAGAGCGCTCGCTGAGACCAGAAGCTGCCAGCTGAATATAACGGCCTCAGTCAGGAAATCAGAGGCTCATTCCAATCTGTTTGGTGTCACTCCAAAAAAGCTTTTGTCCAAAAGAGCAGCGATAATCTCAGGAGCTCACTTCAGCCTGGACTGTTTTCTGGAGGGAAATGGCTTATCTACCGAAGCTGCTTCTGAGGTAAAATGAAGGCTCCTGGCAGCCAGACACCATGAGCGGCTTAGTCCTGTGAGAGTGTGTGTGATGTGTTAGGGGTCATTCACAGAGACGGCTGCGTAAAACTGAGAAGAGAGAGGCACTTATGAGCAAGACGTGCCACAACACTCAGAGATGTCAGCCTAGCACGTTTACATAGGAAAACCTGTTGAAAAGATCCTTCTGACAACACACTGACTCCAGATAAAGCACACTTCTGTTCAAGCCTGCATGTAAATACAGCAAAAACAGTCAAATATTTGTACTATTTAAAATAAAATTTGAATTTATTTTCAAATGCAAGTTATTCCTGTGATCCCAAAGCTACATTTTCAGCATTGTTCAGCAAAAAAATCATTTTGATCATGTTCTGAATTGGTGCTAAAAAATTATTATTTTCAAAAACAGCTGAGTAGAATTTTTCTGCTTTCTTTGACGAATAGAAATGGCAGAAGAACAGCATTTAATTTGAAATCTTTTTTGACCAATTTAAAGCAATTTATATAGTCTTTCCAAAAATGAATAAAGAAAAAATAGACATGTATATGTGTATACTGTTACAAAAGCTTATTCATTTGACATAAATACTGATCTTTTGATTTTTCTCTTCATCAAAGAATCCTTCAAAATGTACTCCACTGTTTTAAATATTGATAGTATAATAATAATGTTCAAACATAAATATTTCTATTTCTAAGCCATTTTTAAAACGATGTTATTCATACTTGAACATTGTAAGAATGTTTTTTTTTTGTAACTATTAAATATAATAGTATATAATATAATAGAACAAACATTTTTAAAAATATGTTTAAATAAGGTTATATTTTGGTTGAAGTTTGTAGAATGTTTTAAGAAACAATTTGTACCCTTTAAATAACGAGTAACCAGACATGTTTACATTTTGGGAACATTTCAAAACAATGTCCACAAGTCCCTCTTTAGGTGGCATTAACTACAATGTAGTTACACTTTGTTTTTTACCTATCTGCTGCTAGTGAGGAGGTATACGGGTAGGTTAGAGACCGGTTAGGTGGTATGGGTAGGTTAAGGTGTAAGGGATGGGTCAACAGTGTAATTAGAAATGTACAGACATTAATTACAGATATAACAACATGCAGGCATTTTGAAATATAAGAACATGTACAGCATGTACACAATAAGTTCATTGTATCAGATGATGAATTTAGGTCCCACTTTATACATGTGGCCTTAACTACTGTTTCCTTACATTTACATTAATACAATGCACTTATTGTGTACATACATTGTACTCATATTTAAAAAAAAATACCGATATGTACATCTGTAATAAATTTCTGTAATTACATTTAAAATTACACTGTTGACCCATTCCTTACACCATAAACTACCCATTTTGGTGTAAGTACATAGAAGTTAAAGTGTGACCTGAATTTAAATGAGTGCTGTCAAACGACTGATTACATTCAAAATAAGTTATTGTTTACATAATGTATGTGAAATATGTATATTTATTATGCATATTTATTATACGGCTCTCTGGAATGCTTGATTCTGATTGGTCAGTCGAGACATTTGCAGGTTCGTTATTTTCGAATAATAACCGCTCCAAAGTAATAACGCATAGCCGGTACTACTTGTATGT